>VZTT01015638.1:11528-37164 GCA_013400855.1 Buphagus erythrorhynchus | reverse complement strand
GGGGGCACCTCCGGCAGCTCCGCCCGCCGCTGTGGCCGGGCTCGGCCGGGCTGTGGCCGGAGCCGCTGCGCCGCTGGCCGGCAGGGAGGGACGGAGGGAGCGGCATCGCCGCCCGGGGCGCTCCGCTCCCGCAGCCGGCTCCCGGGAAACGCGCTCGGGGGGTCCGGCAGCTCCTCCACAGCCGCAGGTTTATACACCCGGCCAGGGTGGGAGGTTTATATTTCACCCTTCATCAGCTTATTTCTGGGAATAGCTGAAGATTTGTTACTGCCCGCACAAAATGGGGGCTGATCCGTCCTGCAAAGCCCGCTGATGCTGATTCCCGTTTGTTCCGACTGCATGATCAGTACACAGTCAGTCATAGATCTTTTACAGCTTCTGTTTGGTTGTGGTTTGTACAGTTGCACCATGCTGACACGCTGTATTATGCTATACACACTTCTCATCTACGTCCATATGCATTTTGCACGCACAGAAATAACCTGCAACAACAGGAATAACACCGAATTAGGTCGATCCTTGTAACTCAGATGACAAAGGAATGCGAGAATTATTAGCCACTTTTAATAACATGTTTTCTCTGCGCTGTCCCTGTTGACTATTTTATGTTTACTAAATTCAGCTCAATAATCTAGAGAAAATTACAAATTTGAAAGGATGTTAGAAGTATGGTTTTGTCCTCTTCCTAACAGTGGAACAAATAAATGTCCTCTTTAAGAAGTAACACAACATCTGCAAGTGCAATAAAATTGAATTAAATGGAAGCTGTTTTGCAGAACTGTTTAAGAACTGGTCCATCTTGTAGAGGAGACAGAGCACTAGGCTAGTCTTGTCTAAAAAAAAGAAAGCAAAACAAAGCCAAATGTATTCCAATTCTCTGGAGAAAGTGCAGCATGAAACCTTGGTGACAAACTAGCATACATCGAAGTAAATAGGTAATATCAGAAACTGAGCTTTTATAAAAAGGAATTAATCTCTGCCTCAGAGCACTTCAGAGTCCTTCTAAGCTGACCGGAAATAACTACATTTTTCCAAAAGAGTAGGTCATACAATGTTTCTGAAATTGACATTTTAACTGTTTTAACAGAACTTGCTACAATTCTGATTTAAATTTACACACACTCCCACCCCCTCCTAAGAAATGGTTCTGAAGAAACACAGCAGGAAAGATCTCTAAAAACTCTGTCTTACAAAGGATTTATTAACCATTTAGTTTCCACTCAGCTCATAGTTCTTGTCTTTATCAGCATTCTGTCTTTAAATGCTTGTTATCTATCAATTTTTGGGATGTTTCAGAGTTTGGGTGAAAATTAGAATAAAATTCTGAAAGTGAAAGGGTAGTTTTCTGCTTATAAAACCTAAATAGAGAAAATTGTTTTCTCTTCCCTTTGTGCTGTTGCACTTGAAAAATATGTGGGAAAAGTCATTTTCCCTTGAGATACAAATGTGAAATTTCACATGAAACTTAACCTTTTTTTGTAAGAGGAGTTCATTTTTTTATTATATCAAGAAAACTAACGAAAATTATTAATAACCTTTAACCTTGACAAAAAGAGTACTCTGAGACAGAATCATTATCTGATTAAGAAAAATCATCTTGAAGTACAATGCCAGTGATGAAGGCCTATATTAGAATCTGATGACTTGCTGTCATCACATACTAATATTTTGCTGTTGATCTGGCACTTTTTGAAGGATCCTCCTTAAGTTTTGTGTTCCATTCCTACTGTGAATAGAGGAAAACAGCAAGTGCAACAAATATTTTGTAATAAACTCCAGAATCCAGGTAACTGAAGTTCATGTAAAAACATTGGAATCAGCAATAAAGGCTTGATTATACTGAGCAATCAAAATTCTTGTATTTCTTCAACTAGCCTAGGAGCAAATATCTTAGAAATTCTAGAAAATAACTCACAGTTAGAATAGGATTTTTTAAAAAAATCGTAAAATAAATATTTTAATTGTACTAAGTTTTTTTTCCTGACTTTCAAACATGATCAAATAAAACATTTATTCTACTTAGTAGCAGCTGAGTACTTTTATCATGGGTCACTAGGTGGGGCTCTGCTCCCAGTTTCGAGCTCTGCTCAGTATTTGGGACGGGTGCATGGAGCCTGACACCACGGTGAGCCAGTACTCACAAATGAGGGTCCTCATGCTACAGTTGAAGAAAATATCAAGAAGCAAGGCTCAGATTGGATAACAGATTTAAACACTCACATCCAAAGTGTAATACCAAAACCTCTCACTTGTGATTTGTCCAATCCTGCCAAAAATTGCCCAAAAGATCGATTTTGGATTTTCTGTTTTACCACTTTCACAGGATAGAGCCTCATTCTGCAGTTAATTCGAGCACTCAGTGAGGAGCAGGGAGTTTTACAAGTGATATTTTGTAGTGTTGAAATAAAAATGAGATGAAAATGAATTCTGGGAAAAGAGTATCAGATTAGAGAGCTGGTCCTTTTATGTGAGCACTAATGACTTGGCCAGAGAGGTGTCCACAGGCTTGTGCTCTCTCTCTGGTGAGAAGCCCATGTTGGAGCCTTTGGTCTCAGTCCCCTGGTCTACATGGAGAAGATGCTGACTTTCTAATATAATTATGTTCATTTCAATCTTGTATCCAACTACAGTCACTTCCATGGGAGATTAGTATGGTGAGGATACACATTCACTCATAAGTCTGCATTGATCTCTCAAGTACGTAGTGTTTCTTGTAAAGGAAAAGACAGTATTTACAGTCTTGGAGTACTCAGGATCTCACAGTGATTTATTTGTGTTTTAAGACATTAACAATTCAATCTGCTTGGTGTGTTGCCATGGGGGAACCACAACAAGGGAGATTAACATTTACACTTCTGAGACTACCTGTAGATTTTAAAGGATATTTTACATGTTAACCATCTTCAGACATGTTTATCAGCATCAGCAACAGAGATGAGCAGCAGTTCAAACTCATGGGCATTTTTCAACCCTTTGTTTTTCATGAAGTCACATAGAATACACAGAAGAAATCAAACATGAAATCAAGCTTCCTGACTCCAGGCTTTAATAACAAACTTCTTATTATTTCTTATGAATGTAGTGTTTGTTTACTGAGAATGCATCCTGCTGCTGCTGCACTTAGGGCTCAACTTTCTTACCAAGAAACTTACCTGGTTAAAACTGGAGCAGGAATGTGGACCAGGAGAGAAAGGTGCTAAATGGAAACCTGACAGCTCCTTGCTAGACTGGTTAAGTGAGATGACTATCCCTATCTGTATCCCCTTCTGGGTCAGACAAGGAACAGAGACCAATTACTTTAATAACAGGACACAGCAACTGAGAAACTCAACTTAAAAGCAAATGTTTTCTGCCTAATTAGAGAAGGTGCAGCTGAGCATAATTTCCATCGTTCTCAAATGATCTTGCTGATGTATAATAGCTTAGCAAGCAGGCACTGTTCTCTGTATGTAGCTATGCTTCTTGGAATATCCTGAACTGTAACACCCAGAAACTGAACATAATGCCTCCTATTATGCTCAAGCTGCTGGTCAGGTTTGCATTCTAAAACCTGGTGTTTATGACCTCATCTCACTTGAACTGTTCAGTCTGAAATTTCTCATGGCAGGTGCTGAAGATTTTTGGAAAACATCAGCACATATTATTCAGTCACTTTTAAGAACGAAATTGAAGAACCAGACAACATGGTATCCCTTCTTGGATAGTAGTAAAGAAATTCTTACACATTATTTGGATCAGAGATTTTTAATGGACGAGGAGAAAGAAATTATTCTAGATTTTTCTTGTATTTGAGAAAATTCATCCATATTTACCCAAATCTCTTTGATAAATCATGGTGTATGCTTGGTTGACTTGATGAGCTTCATAGCTAAAGGATCTGTAGACTGTGCCTGAATGGTGTACCCAGAGCCTGGCTGAGACAGTCTGGGCAACCCTGAAATGTGCTTCTGACCTGCCACTCACTGTTTTGCCTTCACATCAGTGATTGTCCTCATGGACAGCAGGCATGATGGACAAAGACTGATCCTGAGATGAATGTAAGGAAAAAGAAGAAATGGATATTGCTGCTAAATAGGTTCCTGGAGTTTATAAGAAATACCTTGGTTGATAAGGAAAGCAGGATCTAGCAGCTCTCAGAGAAGAATTAGGGATTCAAAAAGGTCAGTAACATGAAAGCATTTATCCTAATGTTGTAGACAGTGGGCCTTTATGCCTCTGTTGAGCCACAGGAACAGATTCAAAGCCAGGATTGGCTCAGCAAAGACACCAAAAACAATTAAATGGAAGTCTAGGACAGTAGGGGAATGGCAGCCAGAGAGAGGAGGGGGAAGAAGGACTGGCATGCAAGGGACAGCATGCAGGATTGGAGGGAAGGGTGGGGCTGGATGTGGGGAAGGAGACTGAGAGACAGGAGGAAATGGCTGAAAAAAAGGAGGTGAAGATTAAAAAAAGTAGGAACCTGAGAACTAAGGGAGGCTAGAACTGGTATAGAGAGGCATAAAACTGGCCAGGGAAGAAGAGAGTAGGTCATGAAAGCTGTGTGGGCATAAACAAGCCATAGAGCAAGTCCTGAAGGTATATAAAAGATTAATACTGTGGGGAATGATCAAAAGAATCTGCCACTACTCCCTTTCACAAGCAATCACCTTTCCTCTCCTGTCAACAAATATCCTCAGTGTTGAGCTGAGAGTACCCTGGCAGACTCAGGCCTGGCAAACAAGCCAGCCAGATTTCTGATCAGCCTGCCAGAACTGTCACTGCTCCACTGGATCCGCTGGCAGACTTCTGTCCTACGCACCTAGAGAATGCAATCCTTCTGATGACTTGAGTTAGTTTCTTTATGATGCTCCACGTTAGCTTTTCTGTTTGCTCATCTAGAAAACTCCATTTGATAATATATTTACAGCTGGACTTTTAAAATACTCTGTTATAAATATAATGGTGAAAATGCACAAAACATAGAATAAGCAGTATTTTTTCTAGTAATTTGATGATTTTGGAGATGTTTCACTTCTCAGCCTTCTCACTGGAATTTAACAATTTAATAACCAAATTACTTAACCAAATTCTTCTGGGTATTTCCAATGCATGGAGAAGCTCTATTTTTATTTCAGGATAATGATTATTGAGTAGATTAGCCAGTGGTCTAGAAGAACGGAGTGTGCATACCTTACTGCCTCTATAGTTTTGGATTACTGCTGCAAACCACCATCCCTCTGGTGATTTACCAAACATATGAATCATTCAAGGAATGAATATAATACCACAAAGTTAATTTGTTCCACTTGCCATACAAGCATGCAGAGATCTGCACAAAGAGCCCTTTCATTCCCGTCAATATACAAGCTAGAGCACAGCCTGACCCTAGGAAAGTGTTTGCTGAGTTGAACTTGATAATAAACTTTAAAGGTGACTCATTTCAAGGTTATAGAACAGAGCAAGAGGATCAGTGTTTCAGGATCACACGCCACATTACCTACCAAACCAGACAAGGCTAGAGCAGTACCTTTGTGGAAAATCAGAATTATGATGTACCCAGTGTTCTAAATGGTAAATGGCATAGGTAGCATAAGATGAAAGAGCTTGAACTGGAACAATTTCTGTGCTTCAGGGCTGTTAATGTCCCTCTCTGGTCAAAAGAGCAGACATGCCAGTACATCTGAATGCTCAATACAGAGAACAGGCAAGTGACATTGCTCTTCAAAACATCCCCTCAAAAAGCCAGGGAAGAGAATTGCTTGAGTTTCAGAGGAATTGAGAAGTGAAAGCTGTGGATTTGTAAGGTTGGGGAAGAATGGCTTATTCTGTAAATTATGTACATAGAAGGAAGGATGGAAGACATTCTTGAGAGCAGCAAAGAGAATGGAATAATCTAGGATAAACCCGAATCACACAGGGCTGCAGAAGGCATCAAGCTGGACACACCGAGTCTGCAGAAATACCTGTGACCTACAGAGTCAGGTCTAGTTCTGAATGAAAACAATGAGATGTTTTCATTAGTTGGGTGGAGACCAGGGAAATGTGGTTTTTATCAATACTAAGATAAGCAGCAGAATCATTACAAGGACTAGAGGGAAGTCTTTTCCAAAAGCACAAGATGCTTCACTGATAGTTTAGTTCTTGTAAAGACGATTTACATTAATGGAATCAGCTACTGAGTGTTTGCCAGAGAAAAATAATCGTGTTGAATGCAGAGAGCCAGCTTGGATTGTAGGCCCTTCAAAGTGCCACGGCTGCAGGAGCGGCTGCCCCGTGCCTTTCCCACTGGATGTCACTGTCGGGCAGCTCTGGCAGCTCGCTCGCATAGCAAACCCAGGCAGAGCATCGCTGGGCTAAGTGTCTGCTAAGAGGCTTACGAGCAATTTTGTTGTTGCTTTTAGTTTTGTTTTTCATTGGTTCCTCTAGTGGAAACGTCAGCCTAATTTCATGGATTTGTTGTGTCTAGATGTTTGTTGTACAGAGGTTTAACAGCATGTACAATTCTCTCTGTATTAATTAGTTGTCTTTTTAAAACAAAGCCTGCCAATGTCTAGCGAGGCTTGGGCAGCAGCATATATTATTCCACTTTTTCTTCCTTAGAATAACGCAGGTTTTATATAGAGAAAGCATTAGACCATCTAGTTTATTCAAATGTAATGCTCCCAACTACAGCACAGGCAGCCAGCACAGAATCTACCCAAGTTAGTAGTCCATTTGTAGATTTCCTTGTATTCACAGCACAGTGTGGCCAATCCCTGCAATTACTTCACACAAGAATAATCATTATTTTAGTCAGGAGTTCCAGGAAAAGGGTCATCATAGGCAATAATGTGTTTCTGCATAAATTTTATACTACTAAACAGGATCCGAAGTTCCACTGCAACACATTAAAGAGACTTAAAGATATGGCATCTCTATTGCTTGAAAAGGAAATACTGAACACCCGGCTTTGTGCAGCCTGTTAAGAGCAGGAGGAAAGATGATTATCTCTTCACTTAGTGCCAATACCTCCCTTGTCAAAGAATCATCAATCTGCCCTGCAAACACTGATGTTTGAGCAGCACATCTATAAAATCAGTATGTGGCCAGTCATGTTGAGTCAGGAAATGGCCCCCAGACGTCTGTTATTTATCTGACCTACTCTTTATACTACCTTTGGTTTTGCCTTCATCTTTTTACAGAGACTTCTCATAAATTACCTGCTCAGTTTATGTTTCATCTTAATTAGTCATGAGAAGAAAAATCAACAATGAGTGGAATGCAGTCATGGAACCAGCAGCCACTGGTGGTGTTACAGAATATGAGACGGCATGACTTACGTAAACAGTTTATTCATCTTCATTAAAGTTACACTGAATCAGTACTCTCTCAGATGATTAGCTCTAATTCGTAGAAATTCTGCAGCCATTCTTATAAGCACACCTATTTATTGAGTAAGAGTGCAATAGCTGAAATATTTGCTAAGAATTGTAGTCCAGTTCTGCGAAACCTAATTAAATATGAAATAGCTAGAGAAATAATTCCTACTCTATTAAGAATTCCTGGAATCTAATATTATAAACAACTTTTTCAGAGAGAGGAATCCTGAAATCTAAACACCTTTCCATGATATTTAAATTTTTCCCATTATCCAAAAAGATATAGAACATTGTTACGTGTTATATATCCAACTTTCTTACAAAATTTTATCCTGCACACCTGCATGAAGTTCAGCTAGGCAGAGCAGCTGGATTCTAAAATCAGAAGCACAGAGCTCTATGTCATTGGCCAGCCCTACTATGCTTTCATCCATTTGCCGGCTGGTACTTCCAGTGTCAGTATATAGCTTATGTAATCACTTTGTGTCAATGTTTCCATCAATCATTTAAAGTGGAAGAAGAAACAGTTTTCCTATAATAGGAGGAAGATCAATATTAACTAATTTTGTAACATTGCCACTAAAGTTAACTTTTTTCCATTACTAAGATTAAAGAACTGCATTCTTCTGAGACTTCATTTCAAGTAACAATTCTGCTTCTGCAATAACAACTCATCACTCTGTTCATAATGCTTGTTATAAGCAATCTTATTGTGTAAAGTGCTTTTGTGGTGTTAGGTAAAATGAGATACAGTCTTACACTGAGACCTATGTAAAGCAAAAATATACGTAGATATTTAGATATTGTTTCAGTTTTAATTTATTTTAATCTTTGCACATAAACCAAGGGCTGTTACTCATCTGCTGTGATTAAACCATAGAACAACACTATTCCTAGTCTGTCACATTATGGGTAAAGTCATGGGATAGTTACTGTACTTTGAGAGCATTCAGGCACTAAAAAAGAGTTAGCATTCTACTAGCTGTTCCCAACATTTATCCTAGTAACTGTGTATTACAGTGAAGAAAGCTATTAGGCAATGTATGGTACAAAAACACTCAATGGAAGGTAAAAATAGTTTCTTTTCTTCTTTGAGCAGCTATTTGAGGAAGCAACATTTTGCAGCCATCATTGCGTGTTTAATAATGCAAAGATATTTTGAGAAAAGGATGTTGACCCTCTTTCTAGTGACTAAAATTTGAAGATGTCAAGCTGACATGAGCAATGGCAATATAACAATTTCCTGTCCACGTAACATATTTGCACAACATAATGTTGCTGATAACACTAACTAGGAAAGTGTATAACCCAAAGGATGTGGATGCATCTGGGAATTCCCATGGTCCTTCCCGTATACCAGTAAAGGAATAAGACAAAACAAACATCTATGAGCTAATCATGCAACTCCTATTCATAGAGTTTGATACTCTTCACCTTGTTGACCTATGAACTTTATGCTTCAATTTCTCTGTTCAAAATCAATTAAAGTAATCCAGCTTTCTGTCAACACTTGGCTCAGAAAATAAATATCATATAAAAAACTATTTAGAAATGGATTGCTTTGGTATGTAACTGGTCTAGGAGAGTTGGAGGCAAAAGGTGATTCTGGTCTCTTTTTGGCTTCTCTTTGAACCCATAGAAACCCAGGGGTTGTAGTGGTCTGGCTGGCATGGCTCAAATGGACTATTTGAAAGCTCACCAGGACACACCAGAAACCTGCACTCACACTAGGCTCCACATGATTACTCATGTAATTTTTTTGCTCATTCTTTTAGGCAGAATTCCCATAAGATTTGGGTTAAATGTAGGGATATATCCTTTAGATATTTTTCCTTTTCTTCTGTGCCTGACTTTTTGCTGTCCAGCAAGTATTTTCAGCCCTCCCTGCCTCAGTCCTGCTTCTTGCTTGGTAAACTGGCAGCAGCTGCGTTCATCTACTCTCCTCAAGCACCCTCCAATCTATGTATAAAAGCGTGCTGGCTTTGCCACAAATGGCTTTGTTTATCATATTAATCTGATTGTGGTCTGCTGTACACTATACTCAGTGCAAGGAGAAAAATAAATATATTGCATGTAAACTAATGTAACAAGACTATTGAAATTTCAATACTAGTGGCCGGTGTATACTTCCACCTGATTTATCTTTAAAAGTTCAAACATACCATTTTTACTGGGGTAGTAGTCACCAAAACCAAAGTATTTTTATTTTTGATAATGTAATCTAAATGAAAACATTCAACTGCGATATGTTTCCCTCAGGAACCAGCTATCTGCAAGAAGTTTCAACATCCACATCATCAGGAGTCACAGCTGGAGCCAGAGCTCTTTGAATTATTTTGAAAATCATGAATAAACACAATAGTTTTTTATGCCATCTTCCCATAGAATAATGCAATTTCCATTCTCACTGGTCCCAGAGAAGTATATGTTCAATGTGTATCTGATACTTTAAAAAGAGAAAAAGGCATAACCCACAGAATTTTAGCATGTGTGGTCTGCATTACTTATCACTCTTCTTCTAAAAGGATTATGAAACAAATAGTGGGGGCCAAAGTAAATAGTGTTTCAGCCATCATATAACAATGCATGCCATGGATGTAGCCTATTAAATGGCATCTGATCAGATCTGTTGGAAGTAACTGTAAGTTCTCTTATCCATATCAACAAGCTGTATTCCATTTGTGTTGCTGTGGAATGCTGTAAAACCTATAATTAAGACTCAAAGTGAAAAGATACATAATTTCCAAACATGGCATTGTGTTCCTTTATACCTTCTTTTAAACACTCTTCTGCAAATATGTTTGTAAATCAAGCCACTACTCACAACTTTCATGTTGTAACTTCCTTTTTAGGCTTTTCCATGAGAACCCAATGCTGGTATTTTATTATTCTACAATACTCCAGATTTTCGGAAGTATCTGTAATTTTGGTAACTAGAAGGAAGTTCCTCCTTGCTCATGCTCAGATTTGTTGCAAGTTTTTATAATTTAGAAATCCCCATGTGTAAATCTCACTTCCTGCCTACTAGTGATCAGTGAAGTAGCTTTTTAATAGTGGCTAAAGAGTTTTATTTTTCACGCAGTTGTCCATTTTTCTTTATATTCTATCTCTATATATCATGTGGCATGGAGTGCTAGGTGTAGTACAGAAAATTTGGTGAGACAGAGAAAACAAAACTATCAATGTCTCAAAAGTTCCATGGTCAGAAGCAAAAGCTCCGGCAACAGAAAAGTTAAGGAGGGAGAGAGAGGAGAGATGTGCCTCAGGACAAAGATATTAAGTGCCTGAGTCATCAGGGAGAAAACAGACTTTAGAAGTTAGACAGCAAAGTTTCTCAGACAATCTCTTGTGATTTTTTTTCGTTCTTACTTACAAGTAAGAATGAATATTATAGACAGAATGAATTCAGAAATCTCATGAGTCTCACTCCTAGTCATTATTTCAGAGGCAAAATACAGAAATGGACTAAATCCTCCCTTTCTATTAAGAAACATTCAAAAGGATTAGGAAATATTAAACAGTGGAACAGTAAGGTTTGGAGACAAAACCAAAAGCAGGTATTCAATATGATTCTCATCTGTCATTTCTCATTGTGATAAAGGAGAAAGGGAGATGTAGAAGAATATCTGGAACAGAACACTGGCTGCTAATATTTGCTGCTCTTCCTGTTGTCTCAACAAATTAATTCTTGTAGCTGTCACATCTCATGCCTGGACCTCTCCAGGGATGGAAGGAGAGAGTCAGTGTCCCTGTTTTCTGCGGTTTGTGCCCATTTATCCAGGGACTTTGAATCAGCCATACTGTTAGTCACTGATGCCATCCAGGCTGTGATGTTCTCAGAGCACACACTGCATGGTAACAGCTGCTGAGACACTCACCCTCTGTTACAGTAGTTACTGTGTATACATTTTCCTGCTAAAATGAAACTAATTGAATAATGATTCCAATGACTGATTCAGCTCTTTATGAAATTACACTGGCTAATTTCTTTTATGCTGTCTTTTTCAACTAATACATTTTTTTAAACTTTTTTCCCCTTCATTGATGACCAGGTCTAAAACCAACTTGTCTGTTCAGCTGTGACACAACTGATCAAAAGCTGAAGTGTTACTGTTATTTCCAATGATAAGAATCTGAAAACAAATACTGAATGGACAGTTTCATAATAGACATTCTATGCTGGTAAATAGAAATGCTCAAGTGTTCTTGCACATAAAATTATGCAAACAATAGATAAATTTTAATAATCAACTTGCTGTTGATAAAAAGCACAGACATTTCTTGCCCTGTGCTTTTGTAAATCTGGTTGCTGTATGGCTAGCAGCACAAATCAACTTTTGTCAATTGTAATTGTCAATATACTGCATATATTTATAACACTGAGGAGATAATTGCCTGTATTGTCTGTGTTTAAAAAGTGATGACAAAATAATATCAGAGCCTGTCAAATACAGCTATATTAATAGTTAAAAACGTAGTTGAATAACTGATAATTAAAAACTATATTAAACCTAATAACTGATGCTTAAATTTATTTTGGCTCAGGCCTACCTATTTGCCATGCCTCTTTTCCAGGGATATATAGGCCTGTTTACAAGTAAGCTGGGACCATACATTTAACTTGAAAGTAATGGCTCTGTGAGGATACAGGTGACCAGATATTTAGAGTTACAGGGAATGCCTGAAAGCAAACGTGACAAACCTGTTGGTTACCAGGTGGCTCCATGTACCTTGTACTGTTCCCTAAACTGAAATATGAATTGTTAGGTCATAATATTGTGAACCTTCAGCATGAATGTGAACAGCTGAAAGAGTAGCAAGGAGGGGTGGATATATGAGCAGACAATGGACAGATGAGCAGGCAATGCTAAACTATCCATCTGTGCCTTGATTCATAGAAATGAGTGGCACAGGCACAATGAAAGATGGGCAGAGTCATTGCTTCATTTCCTTCTGAAAGGAAGCAATATAAGGAAGACAGAAAATAGAATATGCAACACCTTATTTTTTTTGTCTCCAATATACTCCTTTTGTGATTTATTTAATCTTTTTTTTCAGCCCATTACACCATTGTTGAAAAAGAGAAAACAAATTAAAAGTAGATAAAGGAAAAGTGAGTGATAGAGACTGACTCACTCTGATTCACAGCCCCATCAAATGGGGCTTGCAGAAGGTGGTCTAAATTGGAGTAGCCCTGTAGTTACAGCCTATTTGACAGACAGAAAATGTCTCTGGAACTGCCAGGCTGGAATTTCTGTAATAATTAAAATATACTGAAGCCAGTTGTAATAAGAGATGAAGTGAACAAATATACAAAGTAAAGTATTAAAAATAAATCTTGTGTGCATACCTATACTTCCAGCTGAACCCTAGGCAGGCAGTCATTAGCCTGTTACTGAGAGGCACTGCTGCAGGTCAGCAAGACAACAGAATACAAAATGCAAAATTACTGCAAAAAGTTTATTCCTCTGTCCATCTCACACATGCACAACAGTGTGTGCAGTTAGCAGAGTTGTGTCACTGCTTCCTAACAGACACAGACTGCCCACAGGCATCCTACAGGCTTAAAAGTCACATTATGTCTACATTCCTTGTATTTTTAATTAATATGTGTAGGACAGCTAAGCTGTAATACTGTAAAGCAATAAATAACAGTGTGCTTATCCAAACAATGAGAACTTATTTATCTTCCCTTGAAATACCAAATAGTAGTGGGTTACATAATGGCTTTTTCCTGCTGCAGTCAAACAGCCACCTTACCAGAAAAGGCAGCCAACACCAATCTAGACTAAATAATGTGTTCATCCCTGCAGTGAGGGGACACAGCATCAGACCAATGCTTGCCCTGCTGCAAGAGTCCTTATGAGACAGAGAAGGGGCCCCAGAATATATTCCAGGAGCTGACTTTTCCTCTCTGGAAGGGAACAGCAAGATTTATCGTGCTCCAGCTCCTCCAAGCCATTGTGCTTTGAAAATGTAGCATCTGGTCCAAAATCTGATAACTCTGGTTAATCTAACTGAGCATACATTTCTCAAACTGTATAAAATGTATCTGCTGTGCTAATTGTTTTGCTCTAGGGCTTTAAGAGGATGCCAGACATTAACAGTTAAATGTGGATCAGTGTTGACCAAGGTGATCTGATCAAGGTTTTGGTACTTTTGCAGGGTATCTCTTTGGTATTAAAAATGTTATTCTGTCATTCTACAGTTGATTATTTATGGCCCCTAGAATTAGCCTACTAATCTTTTTCTTTCTCATTCTATTGCTGTTAAGGTGCTATTCCATTCACAGAATTGTCAGTAATCATCTTACTCCCTCTGTCAGTTAGCTGTTGACTGATGTAGAAAATATTGTAAAAATGTCTGAAGTCAATGGGGCTGAAAGTCTGTAAGCAATACAGGAAGGAGCTATGCAGTCTCTTCGCATAACAAAACATTTACTTAACAATCATCTCTAAAGTGTATACTCTAGGAAGCAGCTGCTCCAAACAGTCTTCTCTGATGATGGCTTAAAATTAACAGTAAACCCATAAAAGTAAACCCATAAAAATAGAAACAAGAGACATCGTTAATTCTCCTTCATTTATACTATAGAGAGTCCAGCCTTTTTCAATTTAATGAAAGTGTTCATTCCTCTGGGGAGATCATGACTGCCAAAAATAATGATTTGATGAATGATTAGTAGCAGTAAATACAAAATGTTTATATCACATTATGTATAGAGCCCTGAAAAAGTTGTTGCAATATTGAGTCATTGACTTGACTAACTTAACCAGACATGGAAGATGTCTCAGATGGGGGAGGTGGTGCTTACATGAGATGTGCCCACTTTTCAGACACACACAAGGGATGATCACAACCATTATCTACTTTGCCATTTGCAGGACATTGCTATCTGAACACAGTACAAGAAGTGAGGCTTGAGGAACCATATGTAAGTAGTGCTGGCTTCTGAGAGATTGTATTTATCCTGCAAAGACAAAAATGTCTTTCCAAACTAATAACAGATGTTTATAAACAGTCCTGATGGCACTCAGTTCACTGAGTATCACTGCAGATGTTGCAGATTCATCCCTGGCACCAGAGCCAGTGTTGTTTTTTGCAGGATGAAACTAATGAAACTTGCAAAGGATGATGCCTTTTGAAATGTTTGTGTGCTGCATTTTAATGAGTTTTTTTTTTACTGGAATGCTTCAGAAAATGGGGACATGAAAACTCCTCAAACTCCATCACCCTGAAGACATTGAAGGAAATACTGATCATACTGAATCAATTTGAAACATAAGCAAATGGATATTAATGTTTTAGAATCATGAATGTGGGAGATTTTTTCTGATGATGTCAAAATGCAGTATTTTGGCATTCTGGTTCTTATTTTTTTTCAGAATTCTATGAAAAGTCAATATTTCACTGTGATGAAAATACTTTTCAGTGATGGTATTCTCCATTCTGATTCTTGCATTACTGGGTGAGTTGACATGGATCTACATTGTTTTAGTAATGCAGCCGAAGTATTTTAAGAGTTAAACGTTCATTAAATACTTCTGTTACTACGAAAATGTTCTCAATGCACTAATGAAACACTATAAGTAAAATTGATATTTTCACTCCAGGTATGTTTTTGTAAAATAAAAATACAATATTTATGCTCTCAAAGTCTGTATAGCCTGAAACTTAACTGAAACTCTCCTCTGCCAACTGAGTCTCAGAGTTTGAAGGAGATGTGGATTTGCATCTGAGTTTTAAGACTCTAACTGTAGGTATTTATAAACAAGGATCCAGACACCACTGGAATTGCACTTCAGACCCTAATAGTTGATTTGACAAGCCTCATTTTAAATAAGTAATTTAAAGAAACATATGGAGATGTCAAAACAAGATGAGAAGACAATATTTTGTCTTCAAGATATTGTCAACAAGAAGATGTTTTTCTGGTATATGTCAGAGGTCATATCATCAGAAATAAAGATGTTTTTGTTTTCTTCTGATGATCAAAAACATATGTGCTTCAATAGTATATGACAATCCTCTTGGTTATGATATCAAATCTGAAACTAGAAAGAACTTCATTCTTCACACTTTCACTTAAGCAGAAAGGAAAAAAAAGGAAAGAAAATTAGGAAAAATATGTCAAATTTACTTAATGCCATAATGATAAGAAGAACTTCAGAAAAATATATCTCTCGTAGCTTAAGAGCTTTTGTAACTTAGGAATAATGATAACCACAATTGCCAGTGGACTCAGTCCACTGAAGACTAGTCCAAGAAGACTAGGCCATAGAATGTAAAATTTGGAAAACACTTAATAATGTGAAGTTAGCTACAGAAGATAGAAAGAGTCACAACAGGCCAGTGCAGAGACTTGCCATCCCTGAAACCATCTGAGCATTGTGATACTTGAAATCTTGTTCTGCATTTCATTTCATGCCTATCTGACAGATTAACAAATAGATTTTTACACTCAGTAAAGCATAAACTCAGTGCTCATCTTTAGAGAATAAAACACAAGTGAGGTTTGGACAGCATCTGTGTTGAGTTTTTTATGTGCCACCAAGCAGTGATATAGATATACGATACAGAACAGTGGGACTGAGCTCAGTTTGTGGAAAGGCAGACAAGAGACATGGAATCTGGAGTACTGGTAGGAGGTGTGGTACAAGTGTGGGTGCAGCACAGAGCTTTGGGGGCTGAGAGAGGTGGTAGGACAGGCAGGGCAGTACTGGGGAGCTGTGACCTCATGCTGTTTTGGAAGCAGAGTGAATATGGTGGGGTACAGCTTAGGGGCTGGGAGGATGATTTGAACCAGGTATGGTAAGAAGGCAGATGGCAGGGCAGGGTTCCAGGGACAAGGCAGGGATGAAGCAGTGAGACCTGGGGCAAGGGAGGAACATGAAAATGAACCCTGAGCATAATGAGGAGGTGCAGCTCGTGGCACCACTCCAGATGGGGGGCAGGCATGGAGGTGTGGGGCTTGGGGCTGAGGAGAGCCACCAGGATGGGCCAGAATTACAGCGAGTCCCTGGCAGGGCTACAGAGAAGCCATTCCCCAGCAGCATGGGTGATGGCTGAGCTCTGGGGCTCGAGGGATGGCTGCCAGGCCCTGCAGGGCTGCTGGCCAGGGACAGGACAGGCACAGGCGTGGCGGCCAGGGCGCGGTGAGAACACGAACGGCACAGCCGAGAGGCTACGGAATGTCGAAATGCCCAGACCTTGGTTCTGTGCCCACACAGTGATAAAGAGGAAGGAGAAAGCAAGAACTCACACAGAGCAAGAGGTAACATGCTCTGTCCCATGATCCTCCCTGGAAACACTTGGCAAAACATGGGTCGCTGTCTACAGTGATTTGTGTCAAGTGGCAACAACATGTCTGAGGGGCCAAACACTGTCTTCAGCACACTACAGAGCAAGGAAGGAGACTGCAGCCTGATATATTTTTCTTTGTGGCAAAGTTGATTGAACAACTTGTCATTCTTTCCTTTTCCCCTTTTCCATCTACTTAGCTGAAGGGTTGCTTTTAATATCTCATCTGCCATGGGACAAATTACATTTCTAAATTATTTTAAACTACAGAACTGAAATAGTTCATGGCATCATTATTGTTGCTTTTATTACTATTATGCCTTTTCTTTCTCCAAAATATGTCCTTTCCCTAACTTAAAAAACAAACATGAATTATATACTCCCTATGACAACCTAGAATTTAGCATCTCAAATCCCCAGAGAAATGAAAGGGTTGACTCCAACATATGAAACTTGCTGAGTAATGCTAGCCCTTAAAAAATTCTACTCCAACTCTTGCAAACCACATCCTTTATAAACAGACCTTACTACTCCATGTTGCATAATGTCTGTGGTAGTTGTGCTCATTATCAGCTTTATTAGCCCTTAATAACTACACAAATATTTTCCAGTTCTTTTGCTTGTTATGTCTGTGTATGGTTATACTAAACGCTGTGTCAGAAATTGCTATGAATAGGACTGTTACATTCCTTAGCACTGAGCAGCAATCTTCTTCAGAAAGAAGAGTAATTCCTAATTGAGATTTTTCCCTTGTGTGGTGCATGCATATTTACACGTACACATATGTATGTGGCAAGTGTATGTAGATATAGATGATATAGATATAGATATAGATGATGTAGCTATAGATACAGATTTAGATATACATATATCTCAATACATATACACACTGCTCTATACGTGACCCAAAATATGGTATTTCTGAATGCTACAGTTCATATGTCCTATAACCTGCATATAATATCTCACACATAAAGGATTAGAGACACATTTTAGAGTTAAATGCCTGCTAGTAAGAAGACAGAAATAAACAACAAAAGAGTTAATTTTGTGTCATGGAAAATAAAACTTTATGCAGAAAAACAACAGTGAAATCAAAAGGGAGAAGCTTCTCTCTATCTACCTAAAAATGTACTAAATATGTACCATATCTTAAGTTCTGCATTTCTTGTGAACCTTAAATTCCTATCAAAGTTGATAAAGCACAGTAAAGTGAAAGTTGGGATTTTAAAAATCTATACATACGGATTTGTGAATGAATATAGACATGACTACAGGAGTTATTTTAGGACACTAGAACAGAGAGACGATAGCATGATTACCTCAGAAACAGATCTTACTGTAACAAAAAGAATTTGTACAATCAATGATATTTCAGATCTTATTTCTTTTGTTGGTTAAACAGTTTCAAGAACAAAGACATCCAGAAACACAGTGAGATGTGGAAGCTATGGATTGTATACAATCTAGTACATAACCTCTAAACACACTGGAATGGGTTTATAAAAATATGAACCTAATTTTATAACATTTATCAGAAAATGCAGTGAAATTTCAAGTATTAGAAATGCAACAGCAGCTAAATCTGGGATGTATTCAGCTGTGACAATAAGATAACACACTTGTATTTTAATAGAGGAATTTCTGAAGTCGTGTAAGGTTTAGCCATTGTCTCTTATGCAAGAGAAACTTTCCCTAATCCCCCCATCAACATACACTTGTTGATTTGAATCCCTTTGCCAAAGGCTTTTCTCCACTGACCCAGAAATTTTGCTTATTATGCACATGACTTTATACTACTTGCTTTGATGTGTAACTACAGTCAGTCAAACAGTATTTCTTTTTCATGGGACATTTTACACAACTATGAGAAAAGATAATGGCTCTCACAGCTACTTTTGAACTAAGCTAATATGGAAATGGATATGACTTATCTTTACAGCAATATAAAGATATATGTGTTTGTATATATAAACAAAAGCATCATAGCTGTCAGCAGAGCTGACAGATAAAGTTTGCAAGTGTCTTTGACCAAGGCACTTAGCTCCCCATGACCCACTTTCCTTATCTGAGAATGAAAGACACTGCCACCTAAATCTCTACCTTCCTTTCATAGTGTTTTTCAGTTGAAAAAAAGGTAGTGTTGCTAGTATAATTACTTTGGTTTGCTTTCTCCAAAATACCTTGACATCCAAGAATAAATATAAATGCTCCTTATTAGTGGTCTGGTAGTAGGGAAAGAATACTAAATACCCTTACAGCTCATCATTTCCTACTGTACACTACCACAAGGAAGAAGTGCTTTATGGAATATTGTCAGTAATCACCACAGTGCTCAACTACTTGAAGATAATTAGTTTGGGTTCAGAGGCAGGGACAGCTAAGAACTTTAAACTTGGGGATGATTTTAAATGCAGAGTAGGTATTTAACTGTATCTTTAAACTCCTGGGACCTACCAAGATTTTGAAACCCTGATGATGAGTTTGTGAAAAGTGATTATTGTCCCCAAAGCATTTATGATAGTCATATTTGCTTTTACTGGAGACAGAAATAACATAAGCACAGTATTTCTTATGGAATTTCAATGCCTTTGGTTTTGATGCTTGTCAGAAGTCCTAAGTCTCTGATTTAGGCTGTTAAATCCTTTTTGTAGCATATGTAAATATGGTATGAGATAGTACAACTAACATGATACTAATATGGATTAGTTTTGCACAGTCACGGCCTCTTAAAATTGAGATTGCAATATTTCAAGTACTCTTTCCCAAGGTACTAAATTTTTTAACAATGTGGTTTAGTAATGACGGCATAAGATATGTGTCCGTTTGCCTGATGATGCAAACCATAAAGAATGCATGGCATTTATTCTCTTTGTTCATTTCTGAGCATTATTTCAGGTAGTGCTTGAGACTATCTACATGCTAGACATTTTGGAGCCTGACTTACAGGACATCTGTCTTTATGCAGTATTGTGCTAACCGGAATCATCCAGCACATTTTTGCCAATGAAAATGTCATAGATACAAAGAACTCTCAGCCTGGAGATTTGTTTTGAGAAGGTTTTGTTGACTTTGAAGGAATTAATCTGTTTTTGTGGGCTTTTTGCACAGGGTTTGTTGGTGGGAATTATGTTGACTTTTCCTGAAGTGGCATCTGTTAGGTATAAACAGTTACCCATATATTCGGACTACACTTTGACAGCTTTGCTTATATAGTGGTTTAAACATGAGCGTGTCTTTATAATTAAACTGTGTATCCAGACTCTCTGAACACAAGCACAGCTATGGCTGCTTAGCCCATGCCTCCCACTGCCCACCCCCTCACACCTTGCAGCAGTGTCAGCTGCCAGCCAGGGTGCCATGCAGTTCCACAATTTAATCTTTCACACACAAGTTCCTTACCAGAAGGAAATGTTACCAAACCTGTCTTAAGCAATGCAGGTACCTAGAGAACATCAGGCTCCCAACCCACCTGGACTTGGGGCTTGTATTTCCTCTGGCAGAATAAAAGTAGGCTATATACCAAAACAGGGTTAGAGAGTTGTTTCATATATGTTCCCACATAAATAAAGAAGAGATCTTTCTGTATAAATACTTCGCAACTTTTCCAATAGATTTTGTTTTGAAATCTGTTATTTCCAAATACTCTGGAAGAATCAGAAATTCAGTATTTAATGTCTTCCTGTAGGGTCTTGGAACAGACTGTTGGAGTGGGAGGCCTCTGGCAAGGTTCTGAGTACACAGGGATCACACATTAAGAGCAAAGTTCCTATGAGTTTGGAAAGATTTTCAGCCATATATTTGACTTTTAAAAACATCTGTCTTCATTCATTTCCAGCATGTTTATTTAATTTGAGACAGATGTCTGTCATTAGCCTGTTGGTGAGGCTTGGCCCCCTGAGGCAGTGTCATGCTCTCGACTACTCGCAGTTGCTTTTTGAGTTTCTGAACGAAGAGCTTTCAGAGTTCCTCATTAGAACTGACACAGGCATAATGGGTCAGAAGCCAGACTATTTTGTTCTGCAGTAGAGTTTATCAGTCCACTTACCTATTTCCAAGTCTCTATCTGGATGGCATATTTTAAGAAATGGAAAAAAATGTCACTGGATGCCAAACCTCTTCTCTTTCAAAAGTTTCTGCTAGTGCACTTTCTCCTTGTTACTTATCTGGCTTCTTTTTGCAATAAAGCTGCAATAAATCAGTACATTCCTGGCACTGATTGGGTCTACCTAATTGTTGTCAGACTATCTGGGTTTCTAAGAAACTAACAAGCTGAAGTGCTGTGCTGGCCCTATAGCCAGCAGAAGAAGGGATCAAATTGCTTTGTTCAGCTTTCTTTTATCCAAACACTTACTGCATTAGGGAAATATTAGGGAAAATACATTCTGCCATAATAATTTGTCTGCAATTGGGTTTTGCTTTCACCAGTGTGGGAAAAGAAACCTTCATCTGGCTTCAGGGCTGGCCCCTCAAGTCTGACTATGCGATGCAAGGGACTCATTAGAGTTATTTTTTTTTTTAACTGGAATTCTGTGTGCTAGGGAATAGAAAAAAATTAATTATATGTCTCATCTGTGACTTAAAATCTATGCCAAGAAAATGACTGGAAAGTTATTAAATTAAAATTCATATTTACAGAAAGAAAATCTCTTTGTATCAAAAAATATCTGTTGCTTGTTTTTTGGTAAATGTACACTTTCAATTCCCAAACTAGCCAGTTTATTTTCAGAGATTAAAAAAACTACTGTTTTTTAAAATTCAGAATCTTTCATTACATCACTCAGCTCTAAAATGCTTTTTATTTCTCTGCTCCATGAATCTGGAAAAGATTGATACAAAAGTGGGAGGCTATGGAAAAGGAAGAACATCTGACTCACACAATTAGAAATCGTGGCCAAACCATTCTGCAAGGAGGAGATAGAATATCCTGGGAAAATTGAAAACTATTTGGAAACAAGAAATGCCAGATGTGTTCAATGGGTCTGTGAGAATCTCTGTATTTGGTGTACTGCTCTAAACATGTACTCACCTAAACACACTTAAAATTAATGTAAGAGAAACCAACACAAGTAACAACTGAATTAATAAAACCTAATAAAATAAATGCACACTTACTGAGGCCTGTTTTTGAAAGAACAGTTTGGATATTTATATATTAAGTTATGTGTATATATGTAAATACTAATAAGGCTGATAATTACATAAGTAAAATAGAAAGTTTCTTTTGGCTAAAAATCCATTTTTAGTTGTTTAATTTAATGTTTGTACTCAAAGACAACTCTATTTTGGAAAAGAAGGAACCCCTTTTTGATATTTGGAACTGTTACAGTGAACTGTAGTAATGCATGTGACTTGAGCCATCTGTCATCATTTTTTTCATTACTAGATAGTTTTAATTTCTTATTTGCCTTTATTGTATATATAGGACACCTGTCTTTACCAAGCAAAAATTTATACAGTGATGTCCACTATTGAATGTGAATACCTGAGATTTCAAAATATTTCCTTTGCACATGAAAAGTTAAGTAACCAGGGCACTGTGGCTGGGAGAATTTCAGCAGGGCACGTGGGACCTCTCCTAATGTGATAGTGTGGAGAGGCTGATGGGACAGGAACTGCACAGAGACACTGCCAAGTGCTGGCTAAGGTCCCAGTCCCCAGGGATGGCCACTGTCACTTACAGCAGTAGCAGTGCAAGGGGTGCTGGATATAGGGGCAGGCACTGAGGCTTATTCCCTCCTTATTAGCTCCCAGGGTGGCCTAAGAAGATGATTTATTTCTTTCATGCAGTCAGCTGAATCACTTGGTTCTTTCTGATCTGACTAGCAATAAGGGCAGAAAGGTTTTCTGTTGGAGCTGTGACAAACATTGCTTGGGCTGGGTTACCTGACTGCAGTGGAAAACATGAACAACACAGCTGTGGGAACACAATGATCCCGAAATGGTGATAAAGGGGCAGGAGCAACAATGTATCTTTGAGACAGAACCTGGACCCACTAGGGGTTTGTATTTCAGCTACAAAAGGCAAAAATATCTGATGAAAAATTACTTGGAAATGATCCTGGGCTACCAACTGCGAGTTGGGAGAGCAAAGCATCTTGTAGGGTGCAAACCCAAATGTTATCACTTCTTGGCACAATTTGGCTTAAGATATTCTAAGTGCTGTCAGACAACATGAAGACTTACCAGTTTGAAGAGGAACATGGATGAAAAGAGAGGTCTTTTTTTGTCTTGTTATCAGGAGATGAGAAAATCAGAGGCTGCCTCATCTCATTCTGTATTTCAGAGCCTAGGGAAGATCCACCAGATAATGCTGTTTGTCATGTCTTTGTATGTATGTTGACAGCCTCTGTGATGATGTACCTTTCTAGCCTATGCATAGGAAGGAGTATACAAGTATAATACAAGTAAGATATTAACTGTGGCCAAGCAACTGTGGTACCCAGTAATATAGACCTAAGTTGGGCTGCATGGGCCTGGCTCCTGAAAAGAGTCTTGGAACATTCAGTGGAAAAATACTGTCCTGACCCTCAGTTGTTGATCAGTAGCCAGCATCCTGCTGCAAACAGTCCTGAGACAGCAGGAACATGTCTGTAGCCCAAAGGAACCTGAGGGGGGGAATAAAAAGCCTTGGAGTGCTGTGTAGTACCAAAGCCCTGGGGAAATATCTTGGGAGGGAGACCACTCCTGCAAACCCTCTGTGACTGTGTGAGACTCTCTGGAATCAAGACAGACTTTGTCCAAGGTCAGAAAACCTTGTGTTTTGCACATGCTGTTCAACAGATGGTTGACCGGCTTCCTTTATTCTGAGGTTTCCTGGGGATGAAAATCCCTGACACAGTGGACAGGGAATTGAAAGCACCTAAAAAGAAACAATATGTTCTTTGGGCTTTTCACCATTTGAATGACTGTGTGGAAGGCAGCCCAGAAAAATACTGGAGTCCTTCTGGGAATATGATCAGAGGGTCTGTTTGTTCTTTTGTCTTTGTTAGTAAATGCAGCATCCAGATCTGATGTTTACTCAACATCCTGGATGGATGAAACACTAGAGGGGTCCAGGAGGGCATGATATTATATAACCACAATGACACTGGCAAACAGCATGGATGCCAGAATTCAGAGCTACTCGGTGCACGTTCTAGGCCCTGACAGGTTCATTCTCCTGTTTAGAGAGAATCCTGGTAATATTTTAGAAACTGATTTCCAGGCAGGTGATACACCTTGATGGTCCCTAACAACAATTTTGTGGTCAGGGCAGTGCTTTTGCAGAATGTGCAAACTGCCCAGGAGACTCCACGTCAACTTGGTTAAATGTCGAATCGGGCATGAATAGACAAAACACATGAGGTAAAGCCTGAAGAATTAAACTGCATTTCATCAAGAATTAAGATAAGCCCTCTTTAGGTCAGGTAAGATTTTCACTGGAATCTCCTGCTCTATTAAGCAACAAAGGAAATTTTTGGGAGGGTTTCAATAAACATGAAACCATTACGTGACTTGCCCACAGCGCGAAAGCACAGTAACATTGCAGTGTAGAGAAGACCTGTATAGATGCACTTGTGAGATCCAAAGCTAATTATAGAGCATTCCAGAGTTTACTCTGTAGGTGGGTGCTTCTGAATGGTGTTCTTACTCCTGTGAGATTTTGGTTGCTACTTGGTGGCTGACATAATTAATTCCTCCTTTACTATATGTGTGTAATGCAGTCAGTATAAACTCACAGAGAAAAACTTGTTCATAATGCTTTCAAGAGATGCTTGCACTTTCTTTGCCACAAGTAAAATGTACTTAATTTTTGGTAATTCTTAGCATTCTACTGCTTTTTAATTTCTCACTAAAGTTTTGAATATATGGTGGAGTTCAGTGGCACAATGTGAACTTACTCCTTATTCCAATGAATACATATATAATAGAACTTGGTTCTCTGATAGTATTTTGGTTGGAATAGTGCTCACAGGCCAGAAATAGCAATGGAATGCAACCCTGGCATCCTTTTCCTTCAGCATATTGCTTGCAGATGATGATGATTAGAGTCATAAAGTCTTCACCATTTCATGTGATAAGAAGGAAAGAAATACAGGTTTGTATAAAATACCTGTGCACCAGAAATGCACATACAGGAGATGTTAACTTCATCTAAGACAGTTGTCTATCTAATAGAGCTGCTTAGAGTTTCCAGAGGGCTTAGGGCAAAAGATTGTAACATTTTCATTGCAAAACATATTCCATAAAGTAATACAATTCAACCCTTCAAAGGAAGAACCTGAAAGCAAACTAAATTCTGCCTTTTTTTTCTTCCCCTCTGAGACACAGAATCATACCTATGCTAAAACACAAACTCCAGATTATTGTTCTAATCTGTTTCACAATACAAAAATACAGGAATTTTGCTATAAAACCTGTCTAGTAGTTTAAATTGAACTGTTTAAAAGGAGTAAAATAATACTGTATCTTTTGCCCACAAGCTTTGCCTTTTTGTCTAAGTAGAATTTGAACTCCAGCTACACCATCTAGAATTCAAAAGCAAGAAAAAAGAAATTAAGTGGAAAGATAACTTTCTTTCCCTCTTAATTTTGAGAGCTAAGCATCGTGACTTGATGGATGTTCCTGCCATTTCTCTTGTATGCCTAAAAGAACCAAAGAAAAACAGAATACCCAGAAGAAATACTGGGGAGTGCATGCTGCTTTTATGATGGAGTGAACTAGAGTGCAGGGTTAGCTATGGTTTTTCACCCCTATGAAAGCATGATCAGCTGAGAAGTTGTGTCCTAGGGACCAGGATATTCTTAGAAACATACCTGAAGAAGGAAGTTCATGCTTGGGAACTAAGACATTCTTGGCAGTTTAGCAATCTCCAGTCCTGAAACAGATTGCAGATATTCCCCAGATGTGAAGCTGTGAAAGCCAAAGCTCCACAGCAGCAAGCTGAACGAGTTAGAAAGGAAGCAGACAAGGCTCTCTAACAAAGTACTGCATGGTATCACAAGCCCTTTAAAATA
>VZTT01015636.1:2615-22767 GCA_013400855.1 Buphagus erythrorhynchus | reverse complement strand
AGTGTCTGGGAGTATCTGTGAATCTCCCAAATACTCACCCAACCTAATGCAGCTGCTTTGATGGGATCTCTCTTAGGAAACTTATTGCACGGCAGAGGCAGTCATGAACGTTCTGGCATCCCGCTGTGTTTGTCAGTCTTTTGATACCAAAACCCTTGCACTCCACCTCCTTCCTTCTTATTCCTTAACCACTGTTCTGGGATCAAAGACTGTTAGGGAGAGATTTACACATTTAAGCATATCTAATTTCTGGTACTTGACAAGGAAACTGTGGTCGATATAGGCAGTGGTGATACAGACAGTGCAATCAATGGAGTCTAGAATTCACTATTGGTCAATTTTTCTCAGCAGCAAGTAAGGGTGTCCTTTAGGGAAATCCTAGCCACAAGCATTCCAGCCTCCATGGACTGTAGATTGCTATTGACAGTAGTGGGAGCAGCCCAGATCCTGATTCACAGACATGATAGTTCAAGTGCTTTAATTAGGAGCTGAAACCCTCGTATACTGACTTAATATGTGAGCAGCTTATTCTGCACTTTGCAAAGCAAGGGGAGCACAGCAATGTGTAGACAGAGAGTGCTCAGCATGTCTTTGCTCCTGAGCTAAAAGTCATGCTAGTAACAGCACTCCAACCCTACCAAAGTGAGTACAGGGGGAGGGCAGGGAATGGGAGGAGTTGTAAGCAGCAAGAGAAGAGAGGCATGACCCTGGGAGAGCAGGAGAGGAGCAGAAAGCCCAACACAAGACCCACAGTGACAGTACTGACACACAGCATCTTCAATATCAGCCTGCACTTACAACAACTGCATTATCATGGTATCATTGCCTGCCCTCTTTAGTGGGAATGTGTCGTTACAGGACACGAGATATNATGAAAAACAACGAGTTGTTTACAGAAAAGTGTGTGAGAGTTAGTAACAGAAATAAAAACATCAGAAGGCATGAACATCTTAAAAATCAAGACGACAGGAATACACGAGGCTTTATGCTTATCTACTATAATTTTATCAGATTTGATGCTTTTGGCATCTTAGATAGCTTTCTTAATATAATATAAAACTATGTTCAGTTATGTTATCTCGGCACTCTTAACACTGACAAAGTAGAAAAAAGCTGTCCTGTATCTGAGGTGTTCTCTACTGGTGTCTGGAAACTTCACCAGGATGTTTCTAATCTCAGTTTGAAAATAGTCCAGATGGCAACATGTATATGCAGTGCTAAAGCCATATTATTAAACTATTACTTAACAAAACCATAATTATTTTTTAAAATCTAATTTTAACAACAAAATATTTCCAACTTGATTCCATATAAAAATAACAAGTCTTGATTTCATGAAAGATCACTTTAATAGGCGCATCACACATCACACTTGTTTATTTATTCATGTATTTAATGTGGTACATGTCCCACTCTTATCCATTTAAATAAAAATATCTAGCTGCAGACATAATTTCTCATTGAGATATTTACTGAGAGTAGGCGACTTGTCATAGTAATTTAAAGATTTTACTGATAGCCCTTTAAGGGCTACTTATAATGAAAATCTTGCAATTACTAAGGTATTTGCATTTCTAAGACTATGTAACTTCATATTCTACTGCACAGCAAGTTAATTTAAAAAAGGGTATATGCAGTCTGACTAAGATAAGACAGGCAGTGAAAAATGGGCTAAATATAAAAAAACAATTCATTTAGAAGAAAAATTCCAAACTGTAATTTGGAGTATTCCAGGCAACCTTGTGAACCTGACTAACAGAAGAATAAAAATTAGGAAAGGGAAAAAATAAATCCACTTGATGCTGCTACATGCTGAACATTCTGAATAATTTTGACTTGGTCTTTAGCACTCTTAAATCTTCTATTTTGTTCTCTGAGAGAATGTTAATAAGACCTCAAGAGCATAGGAACAATGGTGGCAAACAAGGATTTGTAGTTCATACTAATTTTCTTCTGAATTATTTGCAGGGCACAGTTTTGCCAAGTTTTTTTTCAAATCGGGGATTTACATTCAGTTGCTTCAGTAGTAACAAAGGAGTTCTATACAAATAAAGCATCAATTAACCTGCTATGTGATTGCTGATTCAAAATAAAGCAAATTAAGGAAACTCTTAGATATGTGCCTGCCATCCCTTCCCCTTCCTATCCCATACTTGCAAAAAGTAGAATATAATCTCAAACTAGACTAGGAAAAGATCCTGCCAGAAATACGGTGACAATTGTGTGCTGCCTGGGAGACAGACTGAGTAAATTGGCCTTCCGTGACATTATGTTCATATATAATGGCAAATTAAAGTTGGCACTGCTCTTGGCTGTCTGCATTCACACCCAGAAATGTGGAATTCATTTAATTGGATGAATTTCAAGTAATACTGGAAACTCCTGCCAAAAACCAAATTGAATTTTCCCAGAATTAGAAAGATATAGACCATTCCTGAAGAGAAGTGTTGAAAGGTTTGACAGACAATTGCTGACCCAAGCTAAAATGAGTATATGCTTCAGATTGAAAGGCAGAGCTACTCAATAGCTCAATTATATAAAATCTCTGTGTATCCCTGTTTTAGGATATGTGCCTAATTAAAGAAGTGTTTCCCTTATGATTTATACTAGCATGACTAACACTCTAGAAACTTTTCTCTCCCAAAAGAATGTTAAATTTAACCATGGCGGTGGCTTTCTCTTAAGAGTAACCTACTTTGTAGCTTTTTAGTTTATGTCAGTCATATTTCAGAATAATCATTTCACGAACAAAGTGTGATACTCTGAAGTGATTGATTGCTTATATGCTCTGGATTTTATACTATTTTCCACTATACTGGATGAACACAACTTTTATTAAATGGGTAATAAACTACAGTATTTTTTAATATCATATGCTGATCATATTAATCTCATCAGGTTCAGATGAATTTGTCACATACCCTTAATAATACCTTTAATAATGANACATTAGTCCAATATTCTCATTGATTAACCTTGACACTTTCTTTCCCTTTTTAGATTCCTCTTTAATATGTCAGATTCTATTTGTCTGTTTCCCTAGTTGAGTGGCAAGGGAAATAAAAAAAGATGAAATTCCAACAGCCAGAACAACTTAGAAAATATACTGCTTCAAACACCTCACCTGGCAGATTCAGTTCGCTCTTCTCTATATGCAGAAAAGCAATGCATTATTTATAGTAATTTCCATACCACAATTATTCTTACATAAATAAAAAAATATAAAAAAGCAGTACAAAAAGACCATGTTCATCAGGTGCTTATACCCTATTAAAAAATTAAACTGATTTCTTTTATATATTTTTTTCCTTGATAAGAATAGATCAAGCTTCTGTAGATTAGGTCCAGCCATAATAAATGCTTATAGTGCATATAGCTGACATATTAGTAAACACTTGTTTAAAATACCTGTTACCAAGAATGATTAACTACTGCACTGTAATTACAAACAAAGAAAATTTTAAATGACAGTTCTTGTCCCTAAGCATTTTAACAACAATTTAGATACATATTAACTGAAAGACACTGAATATTGACTTACACATTTTAAAAAAAAAGTGTTTATCCATATTTGGCACGGTGACAGACCTCATGCAATCTCTGAAATCAGCACTACTGAGTTGGGAA
This sequence comes from Buphagus erythrorhynchus, assembly GCA_013400855.1. NCBI lineage: Eukaryota > Metazoa > Chordata > Aves > Passeriformes > Sturnidae > Buphagus > Buphagus erythrorhynchus. The sequence continues at coordinate 19,140 of VZTT01015636.1, read as the reverse complement.
TAAACCTGAGTAGGCTGCCATGCTCTGTGCACTTTATAGGCAGTATAGAATCAAAGTAACTTCTCTAGATCAATGAAAACAGACTTTGTTATTTCCCATTTGCACACATTTTTGTTGTGGCTGTTTATCTCCCACTGGAGTCCCATTTCCTGCAAGCTATTATTCACCTTAAGTCCTTCCCCTAACGTGGCTCCTATTTTTTGTATCTATTTCCTGTGAAATGATTGTGCAGAACAGCCAAATCAGCGTGCCCTATTTTTTCTCTCCTATAAAAACCAATCCTTACAGAGAACTTTTTGTTTTCTTATTATAGAAATATCTGTCCTATGGACTTCTCAGATTCAGTACACTTTTAGAGTTCAGGCCATATAGGCTGGGAAATTCAGGTCTCTTCATGATTTTTATCATAATGACAGACACATGAGTCTTTGGACAGGTTGTTCTCTCTTTCCTTGCTTAGCTAGCATTTACCTTCAAAAGTTTATAGGTTGAAGAGAAGTGGAAATCCCAAAGCATCATCATGTAAAAAAAGCTCTGGAGTATATTAGCTATGTATATATGTATGGGTATTTTAAAACTGCATAGATATAACCAAACTTTAGGAAGTATCATCAAGTGTTAAGGTATTTGAGACAAGCGCTAAATGTAGGAAAGCCCATATTATCCCATATCATTATCCCATATTATATGTGTACACTGCCACAGAGGAAGAAAACTTCCTTTGCAGAACAAACCACCTCTTCTCACAAGAAATTAAAGATAGCTAGTTAATGGGGAAAAAAACCCAGCAACTTAAAGGACAGCATAATTTCTCCTTCAAATATCAATCATTAACAAAAAACCATGGACTTGCATTCTCTGTAGTGGGAAAAACTAGTTGTACTGTACTGTTCCATCACACCACATAGAGTAGTGTTAAAAAACTCTACCATTGTTCATGTTGAGAACAATGCAAACATTTAGCTTTGTAAAATAATGAAAAAATTGTAAAATCAAAGCCAGATCAACAGCCTTTTGTGCAATTCATACTCACTTTTGTAGAGCTGAACCAAAACTGTTCAGGAAGTGAGTGCACTTTGGTGAGGGTAAGCAGGCACAAGATGCTCCCTGTTTTCACTTGTTGAACAAAACAGAGAGATGCTGACAGAATTTTTGTGAACCAGCAAAATAAGAGGAAGCCTATGGGCTAGGGGAAGATTGAAAAAAATATTTTCAAGGAACTAATTTAGTTTGTAATCACAGTAATGCCTGTCGGATCAGAGCCAATATTACTATATATGAGGTGATTTAGCAGCAGATGACAAGCTACATTGACTCTACCTAAGGAGCTGTTTCTCAGAACCATATTACTTAATATATTGTAGTAATAACGAAAACACACCTGACCAACTGCAGGGCCACCTTAAACCAGTTTTAACTTTCCATTGTGTTCCCATGATTTGCTGCAGTGTTAGAGAAGAGTTAGTTCTCTATTGAAGAACTGATGCTTGCATAGGAATGGAAATGGTAGAGACTAGAAAATGTTAATGCACTTCAGATATTTTCTTCTTTAAATCTCTACAGTCATAATGCAGCACTCATGATTTCTGCATTGAGAATTTCACTAGGAAGAAAAGATTATAAACAATATTCCTTTGCTCATGAATTCTATACTTTCCCTGCTGTTCAGTGATATTTTCCCTTCAGTATAATTCCACAGGAGAGTGTGAAATGACTAGTGATGCCTTCTGTTCCTGTCTCTCTTTTTCTGTCACACAGGAAAGAAGCTTGGCTTTCTTCCTTCTTTTGGCAAAAAGAACTTAATAAACTTTGCTTCTTTTTTTTTTCCTTTTCTATAGTTAGATTAAAGGGTTGCAGTTCTGCCAGAATAAAATAAATGTATCCAAGAACTTTTTATCAGTATATATTTCTACGTCCCACATTCACTCTTAAAGATTATAGCCTTCAGAAAAAGGTTACTCAACTAATTCATTTGGCAACTTTTTTGAAGCCAGACAATTTAGTGACATTTAGTAACCAGAAAGAAGTATATAGTATTATTTAGTATTCCGTTTCAGTGGTCCTTGGCCTACCAGATGCTGCACGCTCCCTTCTTTTCAATGACCTGTGGCAGATATGCAGAGATATAAAAACTAAAGGACAGGAGACAGTATCACATTCAAATAAAATTTACCATCTGACAACAGTCTACTGTAAAAGTACCCCTGCTCTGCTTAATGCCAAGGCCATACAAAAATATATACATAGAGAAAAAAAGCTGTCGCATACCGACAGCTCTTGTGTTTCTGTATAAATGCCTCAAAAAATGCAGTTAAAAGATTTATTGCTGTCTAAAATTGTGAACTTTAATCCAGACCTAGCTACTTCTGCAAAACCAACTGGAAATGGAGAGAGGACAGGGCAGCAAAACTGGGAACCTGATCCTCTTGGCAGACAACATTTCCTTGTTTCAAAGGCCAAAGACTTGTGCGTATTTGTTTCTTGTTTGCATTGGCGCCCAACGTGAGCACTGGTTTATCAGGCAGCACCACCCACCCACGGTTTGACCGCTGAACAGCTGAGGAGGGAAAGCTGCAGAAAGGCCAAGGGAGCGGGCAGGGGCAGAGCACAGCTGGCTCTGCACAGGTGGATTAATGAGTCTACAAAGACAGGTCTAGACAACCCCTGTTACAGATACCGCTTCAGGTTGAAGGTGGTAGCAGGAAACCTCAACCAACGTTTTACAGGTATGGCCTACTCTAGCCTTATCCAGGATTTTATGCCAGAAATTTCTGACTATATTCCTTATGGATGCTGAAAAGGATTAAAAAAAATACACCACAGAGGTATGGATCGGCTGTTAGCAATTGTAATAGAATATAAACTATGAAGTAAAGACCAATTCTACTGTTAAGTAATCTTTTAAATGCTTTTTTTCTGTAAGCATGGATAAATACACGACATTTCCCTTGCCAATACTAAAACAGAAAAATATTAAATTTTATACAAAAGTTCAAGTTCTTTCAAGTCCCTCTTGACTTTCCTTCAGGAGTTTAGAAATTAACTACATTCATCAGTTACACATGCAGTGATGAAAGGCAAAAAAGTGAAGATGATAACATATATTGTTTTCACTCCTTTGTTTTATCCATGAACATTCAAAGAATGTGAAAGAAATGTTGAAAATTCTCTGATTAAACTCAGATTTCACTGCTCCAGTTTATAATCTCTGGAAATTCACTGAACTGAAGGGCATTTTGGGAAATTAGGGGACACACAGTCTTCCTTCTAAGATAACTTTTTTACCCCTTAACCCTTCATTAAAAGATTTATAAATACAATTCCATTAAAAAAATATTTAACCAAAATTATAATTTATGAAAATATATTGTAATTAAAATTAAATAGATGATAATTAATATAATTCAAATTATATAAATGATAATTTTGTTTGGATTTCATCACACTCTATTAAAAATAATCATTAAGATCAACAGCTCTTCTGACAAAGATTTTCCACAATGTCTGTTGTCTAAAATATGAACTTTCACATTGCCTCTTTTTCCAGAGAAGGTCTGTACCACCAACATTTTAATTTTCAAAGAAATAGAGAGCCTGGAGGCAGCGGAAGAAGAAAAAACCAAAAAAGATACTTGTAGGTAACAGCCACATTTGTACTTTACTTAAAAAATAGTAAAACTAAGTAGTAATCCTCATTTAAAACAAATAATATAACATTTTTTTCTCACATATTTGCAGTAATAAAAGACGGGAACAGCCATATAAAAGCACCCCAGGTCTTGTAAGCAACCAGTAAAAGAATATTCCAGTTAGAAAAATTGGGTTTTTTTTTCCTTTGTCTAAATTATCTCCACCGTATAGACACTTTTTATGGTTATTTAACAAATGCCCAAGATGGGTGCAAGCGACTCCATGACAAAATTTGTCTCAATCAGATACAGAGGGCATGAGCATCTGTTTTAATCTGTATAACAGATTTAACAGATTTAACAGATTAAAACAGATTTAATGAAGTTGTGATTACTATTATGTTATTAATGAATCAATATTTTAAAATTTAGCAGGAAAACTCAAGGTGTATGAAATTTTTATTCAATCTAAGAAACAAATTTAGACTGTCATGGCTTGATCTTGTCTGAATACCAGGTGTCCACCAAAGCTATTCTGTCACTCCCCTCAGCTTGTTTGGGGAAAATATAAAAAAAAGGCTCATGAGTTAAGATAAAGGCAAAAAAAGATCAGTCAGCAGCCACTGTCACAGACAAAATAGAATCAACTTGGAGAAAAAACCTGAATTTATCATGAATCAAAATTGGAGTAGGATAACAAGAAATAAAAACAAATCTTAGAACACCTTACCCCCAGTCCTTCCCTCTTCACAGGCTAAATTTCACTCCCACATTCTCTACCTCCTCCTGCACAGGGGGATGGGGAATGGCAGCTTTGGTCAGTTCTTCACAGGCTGTCCTTGGTGCTCCTTCTGATGCCCAGAGGCACAGCTCCCTCACCATGGGCTGCAGGGGAATCTCTGCTCCAGCACCTGGAGCACCTCCTGCCATCCTTCTGCACTGCCCTTGGTGTCTGCAGGGCTTTTAGGGCTTTTCCTCTCCTATTCCCACCCCTGTCTTCTCTGGCTGCCGTTGCACAGGCTCTCTTTTCCCATCTAAAGTACATTATCCCAGAGGTGCTGCCACCATCGCTGCTGGGCTCAGCCCTGGCCACCGAAGGGTCTCTCTGGGAGCCCTCTGGCACTGGCTCTCTCGAACATGAGGGAGGCTTCTGGTGGCTTCTCACAGAAGCCACTCCTTTAGCCCCTCTGCTACCAACACTTTGCCATGAAAATTCAATATAAAAATTTACCCATTCCAAGCATAGTCTTTTGGACCCTGTAGGAGTAGGAAAACAAATATCCAAGAACAACTGAAGCTATTTCTGTGTCAACTTTAATCTTTAAGCAGTTGATGAAACAGTGAATTAATTGGAAATGCTGAAACAACCCTAACCTTTCTTTTTTTTCCTGAAGTTTTAACAACTTCAGTTTGCAAAAGAATCATGCAAATAAAAAGATATGTCTCTTGTTCTAAATTTTTTTTCATTAATCCAGAGGGACCAGAAGTATTATGGTAGGCTTCTAAAGGGCTAATGTACCTGAAAAGATGAACTGTCATATATTTCTGTTTTAGGTTCACTGCACTGAACTAAGCTGTCTAATTTGAAAAATCCTAGTAAAGCAAATCTTGCACACAAAAATCTACTTCCCTGTGGATAAGTAATTTTCCCTGAATGTTTTAAAATTTTGCAGTGTTTTGTACTTTTCCCTTTTAGTTTCTCTAGGCTGCATACAGAATTCTGTAAATAACACATTTTTTTATTGTTTGTCAGAAATAAATAACTACTCAACTATGCTGGGATTAGCTCTCAAGATTGTCTCTGAGGATATTTCAATCCAGAAGATCTATGGAAAAAGGACTGGGCACAGCCATGAGGAACAGAGCATGTTTACATATGTATTCACACAACAATCAAAGACTGACCTGAATACGCCAATAAAGGTTGAATGGATTTTTGTTAGTCACTGGTCTTTAATAATTCTGCAAGATAGGCACTGAAACTGGGCCCCATATGTTCTGAATGCACATACTTCCATGTTATACTCTTTGCTCATAACTTTGGAGTCATTATTCTTTTGCATACCAAGATCCGGGTTCTATTTCCCAGACCCTGGGGAGTCCAGGCAGTGAGCCAAAACCATTTATCCTCTTTTGCTGTAGTTTAACTGCAATCTCAGGTCCTCAGCTGTGGATGAGGAAAATGAGACAACTCAAGGTGGGTGGGTGGGGGTGTGTGTAAATGTTACCTTTCTTTTCCTTCATTCTCAGCATCTCAACACCCAGTCTCCTGACTGAGCCTGTGAAGTGCCACATCTTAAATCCTGTTTGTCACAACACTTTGTTTTATTCTCCTTAGGCTAGCAGCAGGAAGGCAAGCCCTCTACAGGAGCTGCTCAGATGGCTTCATGCCTCTGAGTTTTCCCCATGTCTGCCTCAAGAAAAACACTCTTCCAAATGCTGATTAGATAGTGTAGTGCCATTTTCCTCCAGGAAACAAGTCTCCACCAGGGGTAATAGCTCTCTAGACAAATACTCACAAATTGGATGACTAATAGTAAAGGACGCTGAACTGTTCTAACTGGATAAGGGAAAATTCACACATAAGATCTTTTTGAGGAGCATTTCCAAAGAATCCTTTGTGTCTCTGAGAAATCTTTAAATCATACTACTCCTAGAACTTTAAAAAATGCCTGCTTTATTGAATAATTTTTTTATCACTAAGAAACCAATGACATTTTAATTTTGTAACACCTAATACAGGATCATTGAGCTGAAGAGGAGGAAAATAAATTACTCAGTCAAAGCCCTGGTCATGAAATTGTTTGAAACACCACCAGTTATAAAAACTCCATTATTTGAGTGGTCTACACATCAAGAAAGCTTCCATAACACCCTCCTAAGTACTGTATTGTAGCTCTCTGCTCATTTTCTTACACTCTTATTGATTCATTCCAAGTACTATTTTTTTCTTTAAATGTAACACCCAAATCTGAATACAAAATACTGATGCTTTGTCAGTGCTGAACAGATGTGTAAAAATGGCCCAACCAACAAATCAGGGGCAAGAAAATACTGAAAAACAGTTTGAGCAATTTAGTTTAAAATATTTAATAAATCATTTAGTTTGAATCACCTGTGTCCTGTTTGAATCACCTGGTGATTGTGAACAAACACCATTTACACACACTCAGTACAGTTAATTGATTCTGAGGGTAAGTGAAGTGACTACTTCATGGATAGGTTTAATAAATAATTAAAGTATTTGCTAATCATGCAATATTGTCAAATTCTGTACTGTGGAATAATATCATTTGATAGTTCAATATTTTTGTTTCTCCTTTGTGACACATACAGTTTAAGGACTAGGCACTGCAGGCTGCATGCTAAACTTAGATGTGCCCAAGCAAATTATTGTACTGAAATGGAATTATCCCAGATAAAGATTGGTATGAATATAATTGATCATATTATGTGCTTTGACAACGGTAAATATACTTAAACTGGAACAAAAAAAAAAAAAAATCAAGACAAGAGTGAGTGTTTTAATAATTGATTTACCTGCAATAAAGAATCTCCTCCATAACCTCAAAAAAATTTCTTAACAATATGCAAAATGTAAAAATCTACATGTTCTAATAAAAGTAAATCAAAATGTCAACGATTCAAAAGTAATTTACAAGATAATAGCACGGAGTTAATGTGGGAAAAGAATGACTTGCTTGGTAGGGCATTTTTTTGACACTCAGATGAAATGTAAAATTAACTATGTTTAAGGTCAGGTGTTTAGATACATTTCCCTTATTCAGGGCAAAAAAAGTTACCTGGCAAATATTGAAAGCAGAAAATTAGGTCATTTGAAGAACTAATGCTAATTTTAAATTAGTTATATTTTTGCTCTGCCTTTTAAATTCTTTTTTTTTTCATTATAAATGTAGAAGTATTAGATCTCACTAATTATGGGGCATAAGCAAGTCTCAGAGCCCATGATTTAGGAATTCTGCAGGTGTGGCTCCAAATCCCTCATACCAGTTTCCTATTTTGAGAAAAGAGGTTCCAGTCTCACTCAGGATACTTAGATAACCCTGCAAATAGAAATAAGTGAAAAATAGGTCATATTGTGGTGTATTATTCATTTAAGAAGGAATGATCATAACTAGAGGTAGTCATTGAGCAGCTTCCCCTCCTATTAAATGAACTGCAAAAGCAGCAAAAGGAAGGTACATGGCAACAGTTTAAAAGACAGTTTAAAAAACAAGTCTGCTATTACTGAAGTACTCAAGCACTTCTACATCAGTGCTGCACAAATCTGCAAACCCTAAAAATAGGGTTTGTGAGCCTCCATATTCTGCTGCCTAACTTGGAACAGAGGTGGCTAAAAAATATTGATGAGACTTGCCATCATCATCCTTTCATTTTTCATTTGCACCCAGAACATGTTAAAACTGTGATCCTCTACCATGCAGCTGCATGTTTTCTACTCAGAACCTGATACTCTCTATTTTGAAATTTTGTGTACAGTTAGAATGGGGGAGGAAGCCATTAATTCCTTATGATTAGAAAGAAAACAACTTCATCCACAATTTATTGGTCATAGCCCAAGAATATTTGGTAGCCATGTGTTGATAGTTTTCTTCCCTAAAATTAAATTGCTCTAAATATTGTGTATTAAAACATCAGGTGAGAAATAATGAAGAAACTATCAAATAGCTGACAAAGCCCCCATGCCTTTCATCTCTATTTAGTCAATGTAGATATCTGTGTATACTAGACAGCTTTTCATTTTAAAACATCATATGCTATATGACTCGTAGCAGCTGAAAATCTGATTATTTGTGCACATTTACATTGCATGTCTCTATATTATCTATGTCCAGATATTTAGGAAATCAGAGTTACATCAACTTCTTAATTTAATTACTTATTTTCCTGAATATGACATTAGATACAATGTAATGCTATGGCTAAAATTAGAAATTAATGGAAAGTGTGTTTGCTTTAAATATTTTAAGATTTATTATTAGTATCAACAAGTGTGCACAATTTTATAATCACTTTTTTTTTGCTCATCATAAACACACAGAAATAACAAATAATATCACTCAAAAATGCATCAGAAAAGGCAAAACAAGTAAAAGAAACCTTTGTATCATTTTTGCTGCTAGAAAAAAAAATTCTTCTTTTAACTGGATCAGCCTAGTTGGTTCCCATAATCTTGCCATGACCAGAACAATAACATTACTGGTTCTCCACCAGCACTGTGGTCCTTTCCTTCATCTGCAACTGGCATTGAAGGGCAAAGCTAAACCATACAGCCTTCAGTATCACTTCCAAAGTTATTTGTACAACTCTTGAAATAAAAACTGTACAGAACTTAATAAGATACCTTAGCAAAACAATTGCCATTTTATCAGATTAACAGAGAGAAGAAGTAATTTAAATCTTTAATCATGATATGCAAGAGAATAAGCCCAGGAAAATATCCTTGAAATCAGACAGTAGCATACCCAGAGATCTCATGCAATAAGCAGGCACCACATTTGTTAACTAAACTCAAGATCTTCAGCCAGGTCTTTGACACCAGCAGTTTGGGCATCAAGCCCACCAGCTGCATGGCCACCAGCTGGGCTGCCTGGCTTCCTGGGGAAGTTGCCACCAAGGGAGCCAGCAAAGACAGTCCATCAGCACCCCTGGCAATTGGGTGTGGGATCCCAGCAGCTAGGAAACTGCCCCAACCTTCCCAGAGCTGAGGGAGCCAGCCAGTGCAGAGCCTGGGGCAGTGGGGAACCTGCTGTGGACAGCAGCAGAGAGAGCTCAGAAGAGCTCAGAAGGAAGCATTCTGAACTGCAGCTCATCAGATCCACTTTACAACACTCATCATGAGGGCTGCACAGGGAGCAGTGATCCTGTGCCAGTGATCCCATGAGATGGTCACCAGCACTTCTAGCAGATGAGAAGCCAGGCATCCCAGAGCCACTCGTTCAGTCTGATGGTACTACCAGTGTCTGCTTTGGAAGGGAGATGAGTAGCAACTCACATCACTGATCATGAGAAGAAAATGAATCCTTTTGCAAATTGACAAGGTCAAAAAGAGGCTCTTTACTTACAAATATTATTGGAATTCTGCACAGCTAAAAATATCCACAAATTTTGGACAGACCAAGGCAAGGGATATGAGACTGGAAGATCACAGGATTAAAACCTTAGATAAGCCACAAAGCTCTAAGAGAAAACATCCTGCTGGAAAACTTTCCTGAAGGAGATTTTACAAGCTAGTCAGCATCCACATCCATCTGCTTGTGCCTAAACACTGCTTCCTAAAATTTCAAAGCAATGTGAGGTACTGTGACCAGCTCAGTGAAGACCCAGTGATCCATTTGAACTGGTCAGCACAAAGTGGTAGTCTCTCCATACATGGGACACCTCTGGCAGCAGAATTGGGGTGCCATATTCCTTTTTCTCCATCCCAAACTCTTTGAGGTTTTTTTCTGTGTCCTAAGGTAACTTTTGAAACACTGGACTCTGGAGACAAAAGGCTTCAGTGCTCCTCAGCATGCTCAGACAAAATACTTGGCATTTTGAAGTCCAACTCTAACAGCAAGACAAATAGCTGGGGACAGCAAACAGCAGGGTGACAGTGTGTGAAGATCAACAGTCCTGTAAATGATTTCCAAGAAACTCGTCACAGTGAACCAGCATCTTAAGGCCTCTCTATGAGCACAGATCTGTGATGTCAACCTGTGACATGCAGCCATTGCTTCAGAATCTCAAAAAAAACCCAACTCACATTTTCCTGGAGTTGCATGACAAACTCCCTCCAGCTACTCAGCAGGTATTCCCTGAGATGTAAGCTGGTCCGACAGCAGAGAATTGGTTGGTTGAACAGTGTGAAGTGAATGCTCATGCTTTCAGCAGGGAAAATGTTTTTGTGGATAATACTACATGCAATGGATTGTACAATGAAAACTCTGCTGAAATGGATGTTCTTGCCTTGATTAGATGGATGAGATGTTTTTGAATATACTGCATAAAGCTAGTGAAGGCAGCACATCACTAATGGAAATTTTAGAAGTCACTATTATGTAGCAAGCCATCAATTCATAACTTCCACAAAGAGGTGCTACTGCTCTGGGGATCTTCACTGCTGTTTTGCCATACTTGTCTTAGATGCAAACATATGAGCCCATGCTCCTTCCTACTTAGAATTGGGTATTTCTAGGCAGAAGAATGGTTCTTTCTGTGGTGGATGCTTCAGTCAATAATTTCTTGTTTGTTATTTTAGATAGTCAGACCACAGTTTTTCTAAGTCCTTTATTCTGTTTTAGGATCTCAAATCATATGCCCAAGCTTCCACATCAATTAATTTTGGGCAGAGACTTTTTACAAGAGCATGTACTGATAGGACAAGGGGGAATGGCATCAAACTAAAAGATGGTAGGTTTAACTTAAAATTCTTTATTGTGAGGGTTCTGAGGCACTGGCATAGGTTGCCCAGAAAAGTTGTGGATGCCCCATCCCTGGAAGAATTCAAGACCAGGTTGGATGGGGCTGTGAAAAACTTTTCACAGTTCAGTGAAAGGTGTCCCTGTGCATGGCAGGGGGATTGGAACTAGATTATTTTTAACGTCCCTTCCAAGTCAGTCTATTCTATGATTCTATGTAAGTCTAATATTTTTCTTTATAATACTAAAAGAGGCTTTTCTAAATGAATAAACACATCGCCAATGTCTTTTGTATATCTAGTCAGATACCCTTCTGCAGCCAATTGTGAGAGCCCACAAATTGTCCTCTTTTTGTGTATGTAACAGAAATTTTTTCAAAACTAGTATTTTAGAAATTCTCCCTTTTATGCCATCCATTTAATAATGGCCTTCCCCTGTGTCCTGATACTTTGACTAGGTAGGTCTTTACAGCCTTGGCTTTTTTATGGCTCACTACAGCAAGGATCTTTACTCTCAGTTATCACCAGCCGTTGTTTTTAAAAAACATCCTCTGTTACCTTCAAGATAGTAATGGGAACCTAATTAACCATGGCCTGAAGTTAAACCTACTGAGACATCTGGGGTTAGAGTTCGTTATATTTTTGTTCTGGTAAGCATGCAGCAACTCGTTCTGGTTCACACAGGTATTAGTCTTGCAAACATCAGATTTTTCCTGATCTTTGAAAGTATGAGATGCACTTCTTCAGAGACTTCTCCATTCTTTACATGTAGGAGACTATTTCAAGGAAAGCTAGAACTTTTTACCTGGATAATACCACAGCTTGAGATATTACTTTAGCTTAATAGAGCTTACTTGTAGAGGTGAAAATGGAATTTTAAACCAAATTGATTTCCAATTCTGGTGATCCCCGAGCTCCCACATATAGAAACGTGACCAAAGTATTCACAAGCACTGCAGGGATGGTTGCATGTACTGTTGATATTAAAGGTAGAGATATTATCACATGAACAAAAACCATTCTAGACTATGTTGTTCAAAAAGCTAAAGTGCAGAAATGTAGAATATAAAAACCCTCTAAATACTGCTTGCTGTGGATTTTTTGTTTTGTGTGTAGAATGCCAAGAATCTCAAAGACTTCCATCTAGAAAAATGACTGCAACAAATGCCAAAGCTTTTATTGCCTTCCTGCATCTTCCCTTAAAAAATATCCAAACAATTATCATGACCTACTTGGCATATTCTGTCAGTTTACCTGGTAGCTCTCTGACCAGCATTCCCAGAAAGCTGAATGCAGCCCTCTTCATATTTCAATCAATCTGGCCTCATCACAACTCCTTTTCTGAACATTCTAATTTATTTTGGTTTCCTTCAAAAGTTTAATCAGTGTATAAAAACTTCACAAATTTTCTGGAGCCAGAAGTTTTCCATCTTTGCTGATACTTAACAAGTATATATCCTTTATAGATAGATAGATGCTTTATACAGGAGGCATTCTCTCTCTCTCTCACTGTCCATGCACTATGAAAGGCAAATGTAGGGTAATACAGACTGATTATTTTATTCCAAGTGTCCCAGTTCACAGCAAATTGACATTTTGAATCCCCCTAGTAGTTTTCAAGAGACATTTTGCTGGTTTCCCCCTCTGTGTTACATGGGATTGGCAGTTTAGCTAAAAAGCCTCCATAAATTGAAGTTTTCTGGCTGCCGCAGAAAAGCCTTTAATTTCCTCTATGGCTGCCCTTACAACTTGGCATATCTCAAGCAAAGAGGAAAATATTACCCTATGAACTAATAATTTAAGGTAAATCTTACACCCCTTTATTATTTATACAATATTAAAGGCAGGCAAAAAGCTTTAAACATAAATAAAAATATAATCTTCTCTTTGAAAGCATACATTCAAAAGGACATTAATTTTTATAAATATAATAGACCAAGTATAAAGGCTGGGTACAAGGACTGGAGGTAAGCATATAAAATGGCCTATGAGTAAAAAATAACTCAGTAATAATGGTTGTACACAAGTATAGTAGCCTGACCTGGTTATCTCGAAAGGAAATCATGCTGGTGATAGCATCTCCCTCTGAGAAAAGGTTTATCTTCATGCTGTGACAGATCTGAGCCCCTTTGAATTGAGTTATAAATACTTTGTGTTTTTTGCAGCCTGAATACATTGAGATACCTCTACTATCTGTGAAACAGGTGGGATGTAAAAATCAATAATTTAAGAAATAATAAAGGATAAATTCAGAATCATTGGCTGAGATGATTATAGCTCAGCCTCTTTATTAATCATTTCTGTAAACCAGAAACCAGAACAATTGCAATTCTACAAAACAGGTTTGAAAAAATTCTAGTTCAAAAGAAAGTTGTGTGAGAAGCATGAGTGTGGAGTGTGGTTTGCAGAGGCAACAATGCATCCACTAAGAGAGACAAAAAAAAAAAATACACTAAGAGAGACAAAAAGTATTTTTTCCATAGAGTTTAGAAGATTTATCTTCTTTGCCACAGTACAGTCTTGATTCTTTCCTTCTACTGTCATATAAATAAAGGTATTTGCAGAATAAAATAAAAATATCCACTAGGGAGAGAGGTGGAATAATTTGCCTTCAATGCTTATTCTGTGCAAATGATTCTAAACTTCTCCCTTATGGGGACATGCCTAAAAGCAGAAGAACAAATTTGTCTCTGAACATATGACATCACAGCTCTGCCATCTGAAGCCTTCTCTCAGACCTCAGGAGTCAATTTCAGTGCTACCCAAATCATTTGGTAATGTAGAGCCAGGCAACCACATATGTTTTATTCATGTAATGCAAAGTAATACCTTTAAGGCCAAAAAAGGGGGGAAGGAATAGTCAATCTGAGCAGGATATGGAGATTAGCTTTTATAATCATAACAGTGAATATCCTTAGTTGTAAAAATCAGAGAGGTGCCAAATAAAGCCAAAAAGCTGTAGTGCTGTTGTATCAAGAATCCAGGTACATGCACGTCTCCTGAGGCAAGACCTAGAGACACCTTAGAACTTGGAGAAAGGTCTTAACTCTCCTGTGTGAAAACTCAGAATCTAATGTCACCTTTTCTGTTTGTGAGAGAACAGGAAGTTTCCAAAATGAAAATGATAGAGGGATGTGGACACTGTTAGAGGCCTAGGAAAATTACAGCCAGGAAAATCATTCCCGGGCTGGGGTTTCTCCTGGTTCTCTCAGCTCTGTTCCCAGGCTGATAGCTTGTTCAGCTTCAGTTAGGAAGATTTTCTCCCAGGGTGATAATCTGGTCAAAACAGAATGGAGTTCGTAATGAAGATTAACACCTGGTACCAGCCGTGGGACTCGTCCTGAAGTGCTGTCCCACGGGTGTTTTCTCAATTATCCAGTGATCTACTGTCTGGTCTTAGCTCAGCAGAACATGCTATAAAAAGTACGAATCGTGTTGTCAATAAATGTCTCTCTTTCCTACCATGAGAGGGACCATATAGCTGTGTCTTATTTCTGCCACTTTCAAAGGGTTAAATCCTTAACCCAGCAGCTACAGAGGGACCTCTAGAGAAGAAAGTCAGCTATAAATATAGGATTGGTGGGGGAAAAAAGAAAAGTCTCAATGAACTTACATTCTTTGGACAAAAAAGAAGGTGAAACAATTACTAAGCGCAAATGTGACATCATATTTATTGAAAATTAAAATTGATTGAATAATGATTATTACCGCTATGATATAGCAGTCAAGATTTAAATAAAATCTATTAGACTTAAATTCAGGACGTAAATAAGGTACACTGAATGGAAACATTCATTAAGAACTTGGGAAATTTGCTAGGTATGGTAATGGCGATGGAGACTGAAATCAGGGTGGCTTTTGCCCCAAAGGATTATAGCCTACTGGAACAAGAAACAACTTGGGCAAAATAAAGTCAGATACCCTTCAGCAGACAATGACTATTTCTTCTGCCTATGTACATGACAAATGTTAAATTGAAATTTCAATTGAAAAATCTAAGGGTCACTTTTATCTCTTTATAACATTTGGTACTAAGTGTCTTGTGCTAAGCTTCAGAGAACATAAAAATCAAAGATACTCCCTAAAAGAATCTGAAATACCCATTCATTGCATGAAGAATAAGAATTGCAAAAACGAAAAAAGAAAATATGTTTACACATATTCCCATTCTTCCTGTTAATGTTCTTACTAAGCATTTAACTTTTTCCTCAAAAATCTTATTTCAGAATTAGGGGAATAGTCTGAAGCTAAGCACCTTATAATCCTTGCATAGCATGTCAGAGTTGCATCTGAAATTTCCTTGGGAGAAGTAATAACAGAACTTGGTTACAAATCTCTGATGACTGCGATTACCGCCTTTGGGAATGCTCAAACATTACAAGAGCAGGGACATAATAAGATATGAGATGGAGGGGAAAAAAACCCCAAAACTGTGGGGAATGAGAAAAAAACAGATACCAGTACAAAGTGACTAAAAAGGGACTGAATCATTATTTGTAGAGCATGCGAATATAGGGATTCAGTGGAAAAAATGACACTAAAATCATATTAAAAAAATGCTGGATCAAGACCTTCAGAGGCAAAGAGCTCTAAAAATGATTTTGAGAAATTAGGTAGTGTTAGTGAAGAAATGAGAAAAGTTCTTGAGGAAGACACTCATAAGAAAATAAAATATTTTAGATAGAATTTTTTTCCTTTTGAGACATAGAAGATCTAGCAGGAAGCTAAATGCTGAAATAAAAAATTCCACAGCTCTGTTTTTTTTCTCTACAATATACATATGGAAATTATTCACAGTTAGGCTAAAGAAAGGTCAGGATAAGACATATAGTAAAGTGAACACTCATGATAAGAAATTCCATTTTCCCAAATTTAGCAAAGAGATGGATAGGTAAATTCTTTAATTCTATAAACATGGCAAACATCTGAGGCAAAACTGAAGTTCGAGGAATCACTGATAAAAAGTTTATCATCAAAGCTTTCACAGAAGATAATGTAAACAGTAAGAAAAGAACACTGGCCCATTAAAAAGATAGTTTCAGTTCTAGTCATTGTCAAGCAATGCCCATGATAGAATTCTAGCATCAAAATGTACATATTCATGAAGAACTTGAACCCCACACATTTGGATGCAGAGCTAACTTGTATTTGCTCTGAGTATTTACACTGTATTGACTATGGGAGAAAATCAGAGTCACAATGGGCAGGATCAACGCTCAGTCTGTCTATTATCCACAGTGTTAGGTGCACCATTGTGCCATAATGCCTTCCTGGCAGAGCAAACAGCATACAAGGCAGACAAACTTTGACCATGACTGGCATTGCATCCAGCATATTTTTACACTACTTGGGTCTGACCTTAAAAAACCAACTCTTCTTTTCAATAGACTGCCCTGTTCAGAGTTATCAGTTCAGGCTGAAAAGGCTAGTAAAACATAATAAGAGTTTCTAGCTATGGGAATTGAAGATACCCAGT
>VZTT01015635.1:61331-75959 GCA_013400855.1 Buphagus erythrorhynchus | reverse complement strand
AAAAAAAACCCAAAAAAAAACCAACAACAAAAACAACAACAACAAGAGAAAAAAACAAAACAAACAAAAAACAAACAAACAAACAAACAAAAAGAAAAACAAACAGACTTTCATGCATTTTAGCAGACACTATTTAGATGTTAAACACAGCAGCTATGACTAGAAGCTCCTACTGAACCCCAGCCCATTCTGACACAGAATTCAAGTTTAATGCATCCATGAGCTCAGCAAGAGCTCCTCATGAGCCCAACCCAATCCCTCCTTGCCCCAGGTCACACTGCCAGCCCTGACAGCAGCCAGGCACCTGCCACCAGCCACTCCTCTCCTCCACCCTCCAGACCACACAGACAAAATGGGAGAAAATCTATTTAATAGGTGCAATCACTGAAGGAGTTCTGTTATTTGTTTGGGGTTTTTTCAATGCTTCTCTGTATACAATTGCAGCAACCAGTGTGGATGTCAAAACAGGGCGAAGCATGATGAGGTCCAAATATGGCAGAGAAATAAAGAATACATTTTCACCCAGATTATGGCACCTTATGGACTGAACACAGCCCAAAGTGCAGGGCTACAAGGAAAAGTCACTCTAAATACCACAACAGAGTTTTGGCTACTAAAAAACTCCTGCCAAAGACAAGTGACCCAGCACAGACACTGCCCCTGCAGCCCCAGCAATCCCACCTGCAGACAGCACTGCTGTGCACATTCAGCTTAGCAAGCCAGGCTGTTTTGTTATTATTAATAGCCCTGTGCTGCTTTCTAAGGGCTTAGTGAGCAGAAATTGCTCTCTGAGGTGTCAGATGAATGCCAGACCCTTATCCATGCCACAAATTTGCTCAGCCCATTTCACTCACCCATGCCCCGGGAACCTGCCACAGAACCATCACTTACTCACTGCAATTCCCATTTCCAGCAAGGAAATGTAGTACTCTCACCTTGCAATATATTCTGCAAAAGCAGATGCCTTCTGTCTCTAATGGATCTCTTTTGCTACAGTTAAGGATTAAGAAAAAAACATAATTGAGAGTTTAAGCTCCTAGAATTTTATTTCTCTACTTTAGGTTTTGTGAGTGAAGAACTCTGTTCTACCAGTAATAAACTTTCCCAGTAGAAAAGACAGGAAATGCCCCAACCCAGAAAATCAATAGAAGAAATATAGGACTCCCAGTAATTCTTTTTAACCTCTTCCATCTGCTTTTTCTAAACAGCAATTTGTTTCAAACACTGTCAGAGTTTTCTCAGGGCAGGAGTGTGTGCAAACTGCATGTGGTGAAACAAAGTACTTTAAAATTAAAACGAAACACGTCTACCACACCTCAGGTAAGATGGAACAGGACAGAGTTCTGCTACCAGACACTGAAAGAGGAAAAAAAAAAGCCTCAAGATGTGATATTAGCTATGAAACAGCTAAAGCTGTCGCTGCTAAAGCCAGTTCTGACTCCAAAGGAAGAAATTAGTGATGAGTTATTCCTCCCTCTTTTCCCCCATCCTCTTCTCCCTTATAATGTCCTTTATATAAAGTGCAAACATTTTGGATGCTGGAAAGCCAAAGCCACCAGTGTCCTGCTGCAACAGTGACCCAGCAGTACCCTGGGGCTCAGTGTTCCCTCCCAGTCAGCTGCTGCAGTGACCAATAAAGGAATTTCCAAGGGTTTAACATAAAAACTACAGCATTTTATTTGATGTTTCACATAAACTGTTTCCTCTGTTAATGGTGAAACCCATACATGACCTGTAAGATTTATCTAATGACCTATCTCAGAGAGTTTATTACAGATTACCTGTGAACTGGTGAGTGCAGTCATGAACCTTGGAGCAGTAAAACCTATAAATGTAAAGACCCAAAGTCACAGAAGCCCTCCTTGGTGGGGGAAGTGAACAGAATCAGATTTTCCCATACTACTTTCTCTAAAAACTTCCTCTTTTGATGATGACATCCAGAGTCCAGAGACCAAACATTTCCACTGAAAAGCTAATACATTGGAGAGTGGAATGGAGGGAAATTTCCTTATGACCTCCAGTGCTCCTCATAAAAAACCCAGCTCTTCTACTGGCAAAAAAAGAATTTTAAAAGAAGAAAAGTTTTAGTGAGCACCTGGTTCTCCAGCATTTTCCCAGCACTACAATTCTGCTGCTGCCCTGGTTTTTAAATAGATGTGAGACCAGACTCAGGTACTTGCATTTGTTTAACACATAAACATTTGCTTTTGGAGTAACTGAGAAGCCAGTGCTGTTGCCTTGAGGTAAGATGAAAAGCTGCAGAGAAATTGAGATCAAAGGAAAAGGAGAAATGCCTTCCGCCTCCCAGAAACTGATATAATTTTAAAAGAAGTGGATGTTTTAAAGTGTAAAGACAGGAAACTAACAATGAAAAAGCTTTTATAGAATAAAGGAAGCTTTGTACTCCTCTGCCCTGATATGCATTTTGCACATTTCCTCTACTGCAGGCTGGATGCAGCCCTGGGACAGGACCTGCAGGCACTGCCAAAAAAATGAGGTTTGGACAATTCCAGTCCCACTGCAGGGTCCTACCCAAGAAGGCACCACCTTGATAAGAAAAGTCTATAAACTCCACATACAATGGACTACAGACTTTGAGACTATCGACTTAAAGCACTGTAAACTGTAGATATAAAAACTACTTTGAAATGGGACATAAGCCCCTTAAATGGTGCAAGCTGACCTATTCTCATCTTCAAAAGGAACTGTAAATCCAATTTCACCTGGAGATGTTACAAATGCTAACAAGTTAAATAAACCTCCTCTTTTCACTGAGGAGTTATCCAAGCTAGAGATTCACATTCAACAAGAATTCCCACGTGTAAATCCAGTGCATGTTTGAGAAACAGATTTTGTCCCTCATATGACCCACAATTAACAGGGGGTGCCTGCATATTCCCTTTGATATTAATCAAATGCTACATTTAATCAGCTTCTCTTAACATTTGATCAGGTAGCATCACTTCAGACAAGGTATAACAGTTCCAGCCTTAGAAAATGTGAATACCAGTGCAAGAGAGCAGCCAATGCTATCTTTGGAGCACTCAGTGATTATGAGCTAATGTGGGAAATCTTGAACACAGTTTCAAAAGTTAAAGTGATGACAGAGGTCATCTTATTTTGTTAGGGTTTTTTTAGTTGAAAAGAAAAACAAGCAGCCTAAAGCTGCTAAAGTACATCACAACCGTACTAAGGAACCCTTAGAGAAAGGAGGCATATCCTCAGCAGCTCAAAGGCAACATGGGTTATAGGTTTCTGTGCTGTTGCAGGGTGGACTCAAGACAAGGATTATCTGGAAGTTCTCCTCATTTTAGCACACAGCTGCCTACTTTAAAATAAAAACAGGAAATGGAAAGCAGAACCTGCAAATACACAAATCCTTTGCAAACAAAGGAAAACTAAAGGCTATGCAAGTTCTTTCTGGTCACATGTTTCAACCCCATAAAGGATATTTTATACAAATTCTATGCTGACTTCTCTTTCTTAAGTTGTTGGGGGGCTTCCTTGCATCTCACTTCCCTCCCAGTAAAAGATTTAGTTGTTTGGATGGCTCCATACATGTCAGAGAAGAACCATCACTGACTGTGCTGCGTAAACTGTTTGCTCCTTGTTGCTCACCACAGATTTCCACACCACACATTCCTACCAGCTCCAAAATATGCACAGGCACTCCCGTTTGGATTAATTTCATTTTTTCTTCCTTTAAACTGCAAGGATTTCTGCTTCAACTCCTTCCCAAATAGCTGCTTGGATTCCTTACCCCCATGCACTTAGCTGTAACGAGAGGTTAGTGTTTATTTCGAGAAGCCTTGCTCACAGGAAGCCTTCCTTCAGCGCCAGTGACTTCCGTAACTGCAGAGGGGCTGGGATTGCTCTGGGATGAGAGGGGGCACCTGGTCCCCCATCTGTCACCTTCCCGAGGTCACCCGCCAGCTGTCTGTCCTCTCAACACCCGGCCCAGCACCGTGCTCAAGGCATTCTGCCTCGCTCGGGTTTCCAGGTCTGGACTTCCAGATACAGTAAATCAATCAGCCCCCACCCAAGGAGCTCCTTGGGAAGCATTTGAGCAGCCTGAGCTGTGCACAAGGACACTGCAGCGCCCGCCGAGCCCGGCACAGCGCTGCTCTGCAGGACTGGCATGGACTGCACTCCCAACTGCAGAGCTGCAGCTACATTTAGTCTGTGACTAAATCAGGCTCTGCTCGTACTTGACCCCAGGAAGAACGTCATTGAACACAAGGGCCTTTTCTCAGCTGTGATATTGGATTTTTTTTTTTTCCTTTTCAATGGCTAAAACAACTATTAAGCCACCATTTCTGTAATGGCAAAGCAGCTCGCTTTTTAACATGTTGTGAAAATGCTCTGGCATAGACTGATCTCCAAATTCTTCATCTTTCCCTCTGTCCTCCAACTCTACTCTTCCTCCCACACACTATGTTTAGGACAAAGGGCATAAGAAGAACATGGATGTGTTTAAATATTATTATAACTCTGAGGAAGTTAACCACTGTTTTATAACTTTCTACCTAAGTCAAGACTGTTTTCATAGGCTTATCTTTTTTTTGTAAGAATAGGGCAAATTCAGTTTTAAAGACACCACTGTGTCTTTCCTGAGGGCTAGGGGAACGGATCCCTGGGCTGGACTCTGGGAATATAGCATCCCCTCTGCAGGCAAGAAGGGAGAACACAGCTTTTATCCTGAAAGACCGTTCTTTTGGGATAAAAATCCCCTCCTGTTCCTTCCACTCTGCCTTTTTTACCCGTGCTCTACACATCCCACTGAGCACCATGAATCCCCCAGCGCACAGCCAGAGATCCATATTGATGAACTGGGGCTTTGGGAGAGCTACATGAAAGAGATTCCTCCAGCACCAGCTTCCATGTAAATTATGCATCTGTAGGCAAAAGGAGCCCTTTCTGAACAGGGCACTCAGTCAGGAACACCTACAGGAGGAGGATGGAGATGCACAGACACTTTTTTTAGCACATTTTGCTTAACGCACTGTTCTGAGGCAACAGACAAGGACAGCTGTGATTGTATCACAGATCATAGAATGACTTGGGATGGAAGAGACATTAAAGATCATCCAGTTCCAACATCTCTGCCATGGACACAGGGATGCCACCCACTAGCTCAGGACACAACTGCAGAGTCCAGGATGGCTCCGAGCAGACAGGAGGTGTTTTAGCCCCAGGAGCACTGGTAAGGATCTTGATTTCAGGCCCAAGGCTGGAAAATGAAGTGGCAGAATGCTTTTTCTTGCATTTAAGGACTTGCTTTAGTCCCAGCAGGGAAGAACAGAGCCCCTGGGTGATTCATGTATCAGGCACAGCAACAGGCTTTGCCCCCAAATCACTGCTGATAGAAAAAAAACATATGAACACAGAAAAAGTGGTTATAACCTCGGGTTTGAAATACAGTTTCCCCAGTCAGAAAGCCAGTTCTGTTTTCACTATGACACAGCATCCTCTGTTCTGTCTGAGCAGCAATGAATCCACATCATATGGCAATTCCAGTTTAATATGACTCAAAATAGCACAAGAATTTCTGAAGGGTTTTTAGCTGCTGATACTGATCAGATAAGTAAGCTGCCAAACCTAATAATTATCTCAAATGAAAAACTACAAACTCTCGGTTATTCATTTCAGATAATAAGAACCCAAAGTTATTTTCTTTGGGCAGAATGTGAACAGTGTAATTGTTGAAAGCAAATATTGCAGTTTGAATGACAGTATTTAAAGAAGGTGAGATTGTTCAGGTCAAAAGAAGGTGAAAGCCAGTTCGCTTTCTCTTGCAGCTGATTTGTGCTCTAATGCATGAGCCCCTGGCTGCTGCTGGTCAGGTCAGCATTTCAGGCTGATGCTGAGGATCAGGTTTACAGCTCTCAGCCAGGCTGGCGTTTGCTCCTCAGGAAGGCCTGGAAGAGGTGGGAGGGAGCAAAGAGGGCAGAAGCTCGGAGTGAGGCTTCTCCTCAATGCCACGGATGGGTGAAGAATAAAAAGCATCTGCCCCAGGCAGGTGCAGCTTTGGGCTGAGCTCTCAAACCCAGACTGCAGAGGAGCTGCACAGCCCCACTCTGGCACAGGGCAGTCACAGCTCCCACAGCTAGGGGAGCAGGGAAAAGCTGCCCTCTTCTCCTGAAAATATTTTTTACAGGGGAATGAAGGGGAAAAACTATTCCTTCAATCCTAGGCAATTTCCTCCTATCTGTCAGCATATGGTAGGAGTTATTATTATTTGGCTTAAATATAAAGCATCATTAAGACTACTTTTCTGTTTTAACAGCTTAACAATTCTGTTGTGAAATCTGGGTGAAATTCTCTGGATTTTATTGTCCTTCTCTATTGTGCCCTGGTAGAATTTCTAGACGGGAAAAATGCAGTGATGATAGGAGATCTTCATTTTACTCTTCTAAAGAGAAAATGAGTTAAGTGTCTAAATTGAATCATTCTTTATATGATTTCTGTTGAATTAATTTTAATTTTCTGTTGCTTTCAGTCTAATCCAATATCCTGAAACAGCAGAAGCACAGATATCAAACAGGAGTGTGCTGAGTTAGGCAGAACCCTTAGTTTCACTTGGGAGAGAAAATACCAACAGAGTTGTTACAGAGCAGTGACATCCACAACTGCTGAAATTCTCCATGGATTATTTGTTAACAACTTGACTCAACTTACAAACTGCATCCCCAAAATCTGTCTCCAAAGAAGTTGAGCCTACTGACTGAACTGATTCTGAAACTGATGCCTTTTTAAACATTCACAGAAAGTGCCCAGAAATTAGTGGGGATTGCTAATAAAAATGACATTTAATAAATTCTCCTGCTGAGGAGAGCTCCCAGTAACACTAGGTGGCAGAAGGCTCTGTCACATTGAAGACACCTGCAAGACAGATACACTCAACAGAACTACTTGACTTTATTTTAGAAAAGCTAAGGGGAAAACAGTTGAAAGCAAACAGTTCTGAGATCCCATTTTCCAGCCACTCTTCCAGTTCTAATTCTGGCTCTGATATCCCTAGTGCACATTATTTCACCATTTAAGCTATCCCAGAATGTGAATGTACCTTCTAAACCTGAACCTTCAATCACATCTTACTCAATTCAGATGAAATTCTGTATGTGACAGGCGATTCTATTAAGCTTTTACGTAATTAAAAAGAAATTCACTGTTTAAAGAAATAAATAGCCACTAGGACAAGTACACAATAAAAACATGCACTGTGAATTACCTTGAAGCAAACGTGAAACCCAGCCTGGAGTGCTATACATTTCTGCACACTTCTGCAGCTTAAAGAAAATCAACAACCTACAAACAAACTCATTCAAAACTGCTCAAGATTCAATGTGGAAAAGATCTGGTAAGAATAGCAGCTGCTCCCTCATGGAGGTGCATTTTCAGGAATGCTTTTGTAACTACATACAAAATTCAACTGCTTGTTTCTAGTTTGACATATTTAACCCTTTAAAAAACATCTGTGCTCCATTTTCCTTTATTCTGTCCACTCTCTTTTCAACTCCCCTAAGTTCCTCTCTCATCCTGTATAAATCAAATAAAGAGGTGCCCCTGCTCTGGTGATGTTAGGAGGAAGCTGTAAACACAGAGAGGGAAAGCGAAAGCCAAAACTGTCTAAATGCTGAAAACCAAAAGGCAGCAGGGGGAGAGTGACACTCATGTTTCCTTAGACAGGTAAGTTTGAGTTGACAGCAAAGACTTCTCTGAGATGCCCATGGCTGCACTGCTTTGCCAAGCAGTAACACCCCAGACTTACAGTACTTTAGGGGTGCTTCCCAAGTGTGGCTGGTGCCAGCACAGAGCTCAGTGCATTGTGGAGAGTTATTTTGCACCTCCAGCCAAAGAGGCTGTTTGTGTTTAAATATAGTATATTTTATCATTCACAGTTGTCAGCAGTGGAAATTGTCATCTAAGCAGGAAAAGATGCTGTTGAAGAAACAGGAGGGGTTGGTTAGAAAGTAAAAATTATTTTGGCCGTGACAACTCCTCTCACTGCCCATTTTGAGGGTAAGGGATCATGCCACCCATTGCAAATTGCTGCCTGAGAGTCAGAAAAATCAATAGTAGGTAGGAAAGCCGACTTGCCAAGGCTACAGCCACTGCCAGCAGATTATTAATGCATCTGTCTGCATTCTTTCATGTTTCCTAAGAAGCAACTACGTTAACTGAAAAGGTGCGACGTGTCACCAACCCTTCTCTTCTCTCCTCTTCATTTTCTCTCTATATTAAAACCTTGGCTACCAAAGAAAACAATCATGTTTCACCTCATCTTTTCCCAGCTTTTCTGAAGTTCAGTTCCTGCTCTAGAGCAATATATACAGTCTAAGTACTACCCCTGACAAGCTGTTTGACAGCTCTAAGTTGCACATCTATTTTACTCCCAGAGCCTTGGAGTTGGTAGGGCTTAGATGGGAAATGGAGGCCAATTAAAATAAACACAGACAATATCAATGAATTCTTCAGAAAGGCACAAGACAAGCAAAATGAAACACTACTGGCTTTTGCCCACAGTTAGAATTCAGCTCATCTCACAGGCTGAATGCTCTGGCTGAGGTCCAGAAATACACTTAAGCACATGTCTTATTTTAAGCATGTGAGCAGCCTCATTGATTTTTCACTCATGCCAGGAAGAATATTCAATGCGCTTAAAGTTAAGCACATTGTTAAGTGCCTTCCTGGACCAAGGCCAGGCTATTTAGCCCTTGCAAGAATTAGTCTAGAGAACATTTACCATTATTTTAACTTCTCAAGACTTTCTTTGAGATAAAGTTTTATGGTGTATGAAAATATTTCATTCATACGAGCAGTGACTGGCTCACAGCAACCTTCAGGGACCAAGTATTCTTCCCCTTCCCACATCTTCTAAAGCAGTAACTGGAAGGATTAAAGACACATAAGCAAATATACTGATAAAGAAAATTAGTTTTGAAAAGGAAGTCAGCAGTCTTACTGATCTGAAGAGCAAAATGAGCCCCACAGTGAAAAGCTGACAGACCTATTAATTTGCAGTGAAAACTAATAAAGTCATTTGCCAATGTCCCATTCCAATACCAGGTCCTGTGCAGGAACTTTGAAAAGCAAGCTAATTGTTGACTGAAATTAATTATCACAATAAGCACACATTCAATTCCATTTTCCCTTCTTCCTTTTACATCAAGTTAAATACAAAATTCAAGGAAAGGCCTGTTAGTGCTTCCTCAAGATGAGCTCACCACATCAGAGCACTTTAGAGATCAAAGGCACGACAAACACTTTGCTCTTTGCTACAACAAAGTGATGCCATTTGCTATGTTTGCTACACACAATTGGATTTTTATCTGGTTGGCATTATCCAAGCTCAGTATCATACCCTGAGTAAGAGCTAGAGAAAGGTGTTTAACAGAAAAGCTAAGGAGAGCTGGACTGGGTCAGGCTCATGCTCCCTCCACCCCAGCCCTCTCCAGGAGCAGGAAAGGGAGTGCACAGGAACCTGACCATTCCAGTGGGACCAGCAGGACACTGACAATTTGCTTCTCTTTTATGAGCAGATGTACCTTTGTACTTCAGTATTTGTTTTTTTCCTGGAGAGTTTAAACTCAGTGGTGGAGTACACAATTGACAGGGGGATACATGAACAGAAAGGCAGAACACTCAATCGCCTCTGAAATCTCAGGGTGACAGAGCTGTACCACTCATCATGTCTCACACCAATGCAGCTCCACTGATTTCATGCTACCAAGCCCACACCTGATGGCAACTCCAGCCTCAGCATCCAACACTCCACCTTAGAGCCTGGTGAAGCAACTTCTAAGAACTCTGGAAAAAGGAGCTAAGATGATGAAGACAGCCTGCAGACAAAAAAGACACCTCCTAGTGGATTCTGCTCTAGAAGCTGTCAATTTGAAATAATATCTTTATTTTAAAATATCATTTTACATATCTTGTTGCTGAGATTATTTGCTGAAATTTTCTCACCTTGCCATGCAGTCAGAGCAGGACAGTGACACTGAGAAGGTTGAGGCTGGAAGGCACACAGGGAGCCCACTTGGTCCTGTCTCCCTGCTCAGCAGGGTCAGCTCAGGCAGGTTGCTCAGGGCTGTATCCAGTCAAGTTTTAGTATCTCCAAGGAGGAACACTCCACAAAGTGCCTGGACAACCTGTCCCAGTGTTTGACCTCCCTTGCAGTAAATGCATTCCAATGGAATTCCACGTATTTCCATTTGTGTCCTCTCACTGGGAGTCACTGAGGAGAGCCTGGCTCTGTCCCTTCCACTCCCTCCCCTCCATCAGGTATTTACACACATCAACAAGGTCCTCCCAAGCCTCCTCCTCTCCACACTGAAGGTTCCCCCTCAGTTTCACCTCACACAACAGATACCCCAATCCCTCCTTGCTCCAGCATGTCCATGTCTGGCCCCAGGACAGGAGCCAGCACTGTGGATGTGTCCCTCACCAGTGCTGAGCAGAGGGGAAGCATCACCACCTCCCTTACCTCCTGGTGACACTGTGTGGCACAGCCCAGGAACCTGGTGGCTTTTCTTCCCCACAAGGACAGGCTGCTGGCTCCTGGTCACCTGGGGGTGCTCCTGGCCCTTCTCCATGGAGCTGCTTTCCCAGCAGGCTGCCCCCAGCCCGTGCTGGCACATGGGGTTATCCCAGCCCAGGTGCAGCTCCCTGCATTTCTCTTAGACTGCTGTGACACCATCTCTCCAGCCTGCTGAGGTCTCTCTGAAGGGCAGCACAACCATCTGGGGCAGGAGCTGCTCCTCTGGGCTTTGCATCACCTGCAAACCTGCTGAGGGAGCACTCCTTCCACAGCCAGGCACGAAAGAAGAGGGTGCTGGTCCCAGCCTCGACTCCTGGGGTGAACCACTGCATCCTGCTTTGCTTTCAAACCCTCAGATCTACAGGTATGTTAACAATGTTACATTGTATGGGTTTAACCAGTTCCCGTTTTTAAATTTAGGTGGTTAAATGAGTGTAATATTTTAATATATGCAAGAATTGAGTCTGTTTCTGAACAGTATCTGCAGATTCAACTTGTCCTTAAAAGTGAACTTCCTTCAAGGAAACTTCAAAAATCATTTATGACTTTAGAGGGAGAGACAGACTTCTCTTTTTGAGCTGCTTTAGTATGTAACTAACTCAAATGGTGGATTTCCTTAAAAAATCATTTCTTCAGACAAAATTGCCCGTTCACTTGAAGAATCCAGAGCAACAAGAAAGCTATTTTCCAGAACTGGGATTACAGCCAGTTTATGATGGATAAACATTGAATGCTTATGGCATAATTATAATGGCAGCATTTGCTGCCAGAATTACAAAAAAAAATTCTTAAAATTATGCCCTAAATAGAATGGTGTTTAGTTTAGCTAAACTGAAAGCACACTCCAAGAAATGTGAAAAAACAAACACCATGACTCCAAATCTTAATTATGCATACTAAGGGCTTGTTTTAATAAAAGTATATTTAGTGGCTGAATAAAGTTTCTCAAAAAATAATTTTAAAGATAATGAATTCCCGATGTCCAAAAAAGTGTCGCATGCAATTTCATCAGTGACTCATGTAAACTAACCTCAAATTTAACCAAATGCAACTGTGATCAATATTGTGTCAATCTGAAAGTATCTGGGGTTTAAGGCAACAAAACCAGATGCCAGGATGAGCAAAAATTTGGAACCCACAAACAGAATGGAGTTCCTGGCTACTGAAAGGTCTGGAACAGTTCTACTGACAGGGAGAAGCCAAAAGAATGAGAAGTTTTGACAGTATTGCCACATTCAGCAGGAAGAGAGAGTCAAGTGCAGGAGGAATAAAAGGGAGATCGTTTGCTACCATTGCAACTATTTAACTTTTTTCTTTTAAAGATGGCATCCTCCACCTGAGGCAGGGGCTGTTCCACACACCTCTGAACTGTTGTACAGTCTCTAGGGGTGGACTTGCAATTATATTCCTAAGTGCTTTTGTAAGGCAAAACCCAGCAATAAACAACCAAAAAACCCAACCACATAAAATATAAACACTGTCAGACTTACCAACATCTTCTTGAAAAAGCTGTAACAGTTACTGAACAGAGAGACACAGGAAAACCAGTTATATATAGCAGATTTAGGCCACAAAAGAAAAGGACATTCAAACTGATTCTACTTTCACTGTGAAACAAAACTGAAGGGTTTTGCATGATCTGCCCACCAGTGCTCTGCTGTCCATCACAACTTCACAACAAGGCGACAATCAATCCCTTTTTATTATTTATTTTATTTATCATCTCTTGGCATTAACACTTATCATGAGTTGCAGTGGAAAAACCCATGAACTAAAAACAAAAATGGGGCTGAGAGGGGGAAAAGGTGTCAAAGTGGAGAAAAGAGGAGTTTTATTTCTCCAAACAATAACCCCTACCATGACAGCCTTGCTGGCTCCTTCTCCACTGACAGGAAATTTCTGTAAAAGAATCATGTGGTGCTGGAACATAAAACTGCAGAGGTTCATATATGAGACAAGCTATAGGTCTGACATGAGACCAGCAAACAAAGTGAAAAGCCCAGTCCTCTCCTCTGCCTTCCAAATACTAAAATCTTAGAATGTGACAGAAACCTGTTGACTCTGACAGAGTTCAAATTATGCCAATATGAAGCCAAAGAAGGAGAACACCTAACACTGGCAGAAAAATAAGAAGCCCAGGACTTCCCTGCTTCACAGAGTCTCCTGGAAGTTTTTATCTTCACAAAACCAGGCAGAAAATCCTAGAGGACCACAGAGGGGCAATGGATTTATGAGGTCTGAGAATCCTCAAATGAAGAGGTAGTTGAGCTAGTCGATTTTATTATTTTATCCCTGAAAGCTTAAATAATAAAAAAGTTAAAAATGAAAATAAAGCAGAGCAAGCACCTACTAGAAAAGCAATGTCAGTATTGTCCTTTAGGCGTGTTTCTCTCCACACCTCTGGAAAGTTGTCTGGCATTTGACATAATTGGGAGGAAGAATTTTCTCCCCTGGCAAAGTCAATTAACTTCACTGTATTTGTATCATCTGTCAGAGCTGAATCTGCTCCCTTCTTCAAGTCTGACACAAGCTCCTACACCGACTTGACACATCAAACAGCTTATATAGAAATTATTGTGCTTTAAAGGAAAGTTCCATGGCTATGTCAAGTCAAAAGCTGCAAGACAAGAGGTGAGTGATTATTCTATTAGTATACACTCCCCTGAAATATTAAAATACAGCCTAACTTTGTACTGAAGTTTAACCTCTTTCATGCAATTTGCTATTTCATTATGAAACTCCTTTAGTCTTCAATCATCAGAAACATCTGTAGAAAATTAAAGCAGGTCTTTTTCCTGCTCTGTGTTCTTGAACTGCTTAATTTCTCATACTATTAAGATATATAAGCTCCTTGCTGTAACAAGAAATGTAAGAAACAGTGTGGGCCACTGCTTTAACATACAGCCATAAACAGGTATATGCATGTTTATGCATTGAGTGTTATAACCAAGCTTTTTATCTTAAGGCTACAATAAAATATTAGTGCTCTGTGAAACACCATTCAATGTGATGTCATTAGATTGCATGTCATGCCACTCTTTGGCATCACAAGTCAATTGCCAGATCTCATCACGTTTTATAGGTATTATAGCCCAAACCCATCTCCCATTAGCTCCAATTTAATGTTTGCTGTACATCAATGTATAAAACAGGTAATTAAAGGCAGCAGAGGAGAGAAGGGTAACACATACAACATGCTTAATGCAGCTCTCCAGTTAAAACATGAGCACAAAGCAGCATGGTGGGTAATGCAGGAATGAAAACACTTCTCTACTGAAATGCCTTTCCTCGTAATCAACTCTTAAAAGCAGCCAGACCAGAAATGCAGCTCTCCCAGGTGGCAGCCAGGAACTGGGAGCACTCACTGGACGCATAACTCAGAAACAAGGTCAAGGTCTCTGTGGACCTGCACTCCACAGATTTTATGTCCTTGAGCAGCAATGAAGAGCACATCACAGAAGAAAATGTCACTTCTATTTAGGTACAGACCTATTCTGAAGTAAAGCACCAAAGGCACTCGGACATTCTGTTGAGAAAGAGGGTTTGGTCCAATAAAATCTCTTTCCTACCAGAATCAGGCTGATGTTTGTATTGAGCTGGTGGAGCAGTGCATCACCTCTGACAGGCTGCTGATGTGATTGAAGGGCAGAGAGCACAGGACTGTATTGATCTCTCAGCAGCCAGGCCAGCACTCCACGGAGCTCTCTTTGAAGTAGCCCCATACAAGTACTGCATTATCTGCCTCCAAGCACTGTGCAGGTTTTCAAAGGCTTAAATATTATGGCACATAAATCTGCTAAAGGCTAACCTGATGCCCTTTGTGAGTGAGAACTTCTTGTACTACAAAGGTTCTACCAGTTGGAGCCATGGAAGAGCAAAAACCACAGGGGAAGCAGAGCTGGCTCTTCCCAGACCACCTCTGTGCTATTCCAGCACAGGCTGGAGCACACATGAGCCTGGGCTGCCCTAAAAGCCATCTCAAATATAGCCCCACACACAGACTTTAGCACAAGTCTTGTAGGATTTTCCTGTAACTCTTTATGGAGGTTAAATCTGTATCAATGCAAACTCCTCATTTTTGTATAAAA
>VZTT01015635.1:422-55082 GCA_013400855.1 Buphagus erythrorhynchus | reverse complement strand
AACTTTTCCCTCCAGTGTGATCTAATCTGAGGGACCACAGGGTCAGTATCAAAATAAAAAAAGAGACTGCCAGCCCAACCCTTAAAAATCTTGTCATCCATCATTATCAGAATTGAGAGCAGTTACACACATAGGATGAAATTTATCAATGGAATTACTGACTTTGGCAACTGCCCTGCTCCTCCAGGAAGAGATCCCTCATTCCTACCACTAAGCAGTCTTCAGAGAAGCTTTAAGCATTAGAGACTCCTTCAATAAAGCCATCTGAAGGGGGTTAAAGAATCACAAACTACTGCTTCAAAAGCTGCAGAAAGCTTCAAGCAAGACACCCCTCATGCTTCGCTCTGCCATTTAAGGAAACACATAACTCACCTTTTCAGCCATTTGATACCTGAACAAAATTTTCATTTAGAATGCTGCTTTACAACTGTATTTATCAGTGTCAGAGCCAAGATGATGCATCTTTTCTGGCTTTATTTTCCTCCTTATGGGTCTATTTTGCTGGCTGTCTCTGGATAAATATTTTCATTTTACATAACCTCCCCTTCTTTTACATAACTTCCCCCTCAGTGCTGAAGGGCTGAGGAAGTCTCTTCCTCCTTTTCTTCTACGCTTTCTGTCTGAATTTTTATTGCAGTGAATTTTTACAAATGCTTCAGAAGGCAAATTCAACTTGGATGCTCATCACCTTTCTATTTCAACTACATCTGAGACTAAATAGTTTAAGATTACTGCATCCAAATAGATGCAGTAATCCCCTTCAGAAGAAAATGCCAGGGCTTTCTTAGACTGCCTCTGAGCAAGTCCTTGTTGTGCCATCTCTCCTGACAGCCAAGCACAGAGCAGGAGCAATGCCCAGATGCTGATGAAGAGGAGGAGCTCAGCAATGGGCTTCCATGAGCTCCCACACTCTCCACCAGGCAGGCTTTGCTCCCCATGACTGTGTTCCTGCCTCTGTACTCTAACACTGGGCTTAAGAAAGCATCTGAGGGCTCTGTCCCAGAAAGAACTACAAAAACTGGAAGACACTGAGGCCCTGCTGTTGTTGCAGTGAGAGATAATCAGGACAGATCTCTACTGCATGTGCAAAACATATTGTTTTTCTTGTGGCAACCACACAATTCCCAGTGCAATTATACATCTGGCTGAGGAGCCAGAGAAAGACTCAAAAAGGGCAACATGATGGAGTGCAGAAGTAAGGAAAGAAAAATGTAAAGGAAAGGAAAATACTGAGCACAAAAACCACTGATCTCAAATTTACCACATAATTTCAGAGATGCAACAGAAGTCCTAAAGGTTAACTTCTACCAAAATACAGCAGCTAAGGAGGAAAGCCTGTGGACATACAAAGTCACAAGAGAACCAGACATCAACAGCAATATCAATGCAGAGGATGGAGGGAAGGATGAAAGCAAAGAAGGGCTTTTAATAACAGATAAGAACCATCACAGACAATCAAGTCTTTTTAAGTGGCTGGTAGTAACAAGGCTTTGATTTGCTGAGACACAAAGAGCACAGAAAATAGGGCATTTGGCCCACACAATTGCTGGATGCCTCCTGACACATTATAATCCATCAGCAGACAGCTTTGCCTGACACCCTTCAGCTGCCCACTTAGCAGCACTGCCTCCACACCTGCAGTGACAACTCAGGGTTTGCCTCCTACAAATTCTCAATAATAAAGCAAGTATTACCATCCTGATTTTTTAAAGTAATTTTAAATATTTACTGCTTGCTCCCATAGCACAGTTTGCAG
Source organism: Buphagus erythrorhynchus (assembly GCA_013400855.1). Taxonomy (NCBI): domain Eukaryota; kingdom Metazoa; phylum Chordata; class Aves; order Passeriformes; family Sturnidae; genus Buphagus; species Buphagus erythrorhynchus. Next base: position 53,326 of record VZTT01015635.1, on the reverse strand, counting down.
ACAAATCTCCATTCCGTTAAGGCTCTGATATTTTTTTTTCCCTCTTCATATTGTAAGTATTTTAATAAATGTATGATTTAGTATTCAGCAAGCCCACACTACAGAAAGACTATTCTGGAATAAATGGTATAATTACATTTCCTACAGCGACCTTGTAATCTCGTGAGTATTTATTCTAGACTAAACAGCCTTACTCAGCTGCCTTGTGTCTGATTGTCGATGAAAGAAGCTTGTTTGACAACTGCTTCGAGCAGAAACATATTTTTTCCATGATTGCATGAAAAAGTAAAAAAACACTACCAGACCGGTATTCCAAGCACAGAGACTCATGTTAGATCGATGAGTTAATTCTGAAGCCAAACGCCAACAAAAACAATCACCATGGACATTCTGCTGTCAGGGCCAGCTTTTGAGGTTAATTTAGTGGTGCACACACAGCTACAGCCAGCTTTACATATAAGAAATTGTGTGGTATATGCAGGCTTCCTTCTTTGTTTCTTTATATATTTTCCATATTCTCTGCTTTTATAACCCTCCTGAGACCTTTTACAGTTACAGAACCCACACTATACCCACAGGTGGGCGGGCAGGAAGCAAGACTCTCCATTTCATAAGCCGTCCACTTTTAATATATTCAATTGCTAATGACCTTGACAGAAGAGCTCCATGCAAAACACCATATTCTACAGGGTGTTGTTTGAAATGTTCATAGACTATTTTGCCAGAAAGCTGATTCCTTAAACAGTAAGATTTCAGACTTACTGAAGGCTGCACTCCTTGATTTCCATTCAGCTGGAAAAATTGGTGCTAATCTACCTCCCCTGTATTAAATCTGCGTCCTTCCAAAATCCTAAAATGAGGACTGTAGGATTTCTGTGGAATGCTAAAGCAATACCAGACAGTTTCTATATCAACCAGGTTAAGATGGTTTACAGGCAGTTCTGTTGCCTTGTTCCCTCCTGCCATGAAAGAGACAGCACACTTGGCCATATACATGATTCCAAAAAAGGGCACCCACACAGTACTTGTTTTGCCATTCACGGGTTTTTATTCAATTATTCATTATAAAATGAACAAAAAATAAAAGGCTGTATGGAAAGGTAGCTGAGTCTTTAAAGCAATAATCACTCCTTACCTGCCAATTCTCATTCATTAGGTACCCGATGCAAAATGCTTTGCAGCAGACAGAAATCTCTGCTGAGGATCAGGCCTTGCAACAGGAGACTGGGAAATTCAGACCATATGCCTTGGTAGCCAAGAGAATTCCTGCAAGGAGTGCAGCCCTCTATGTGCCCTCCAAAGCAAGACAAGCTTCCCTTGCTCTTACTCAATCTTTTGACTCTGACTACTGAGCTTATTGAGAGACTAGATTCCTTTAAAAGGAGCAGAATGAATTCAGTGTTCAAAACCAATGGGCCAAAGCAGATCAAATCAGCCCTTCATTTGTGGCTTTTCTCCTTTTCCAAGATTCAAGAAATATCTGCATACCCCAGTGACAGAGCAGATGTGAAAAATCACCTGCTATGACTTTTAAAGCCCAGCGGTCCTGTCACCCATTCAAAATCAATTCTCAGTTATTTCACTGCCTCGAACCCTACACAGACATTGACAGGGTTCTAGCAGAAGCTAATCCAGACAAAGACCAGCTCAGCTATGCTGTAAGAATAGTTTGGAGACCATCCTGACTATTGCCTCACTTAAAAAAAAAAAAAATCACAATGACTGACAGCAAAGAAGTTACACTAGTCATTTCTAGATTAAGTGCCAGAACTCTACATGTGTTTCAAATTACGCTACAACACTGTACAACAAAGAAATATGCAGAAATTTTCCACTTGAAGTGAAGGTTAAAAATTAAACACTAACAAAGCTCTAACAGATATGAAACCCAACCTCATCTTAATGCGAAATTTAAAATGCCTGAGCTGTCCTACACTAGGAAAAAAGGAATGAATCAATCCAGTTGTTCATAAGAAAAAGCACTGGGCTAAAACATGTTCCTTGTATGTACAGATTTTCACAGCACTCCCATTCTGCTTCAGTACTTACCCCCTCAACTCTTAAAATGACAATCTGTTTAGATTTAACTTTTAATTTATCAAAGTATATTACCAATCCCCATTAGATCAGTGTTCACTATTGAATTTCATTTTCTGCATCTTATTTAAACAAAACACTAACCTGGGTGCCCCTAACAATGTGGTTATACATGAAAACAACTTGATACATCAAAGGGAAGTCATATTTTTCCCTAAACAAAAGATTTTTGAAGCAAATCTGATTTTTATATACACACACATATATATTCAGCTTGGATCGCTCCAAAGCTAAGTAGGCAAACACAATTTTATTTTAAGCAGCCCAGACTTGACTTGATTACAAGGTCTGCTGCAAAGAGAACTTTTTAACCTGACTTGTAAATTACCTCAATTTTATGAGAACGGTGAGGATATGACTGGCACTGTGTTGAGCATGATCCACTTTGGATTACAAGAGACTGTTTCTAAACCTTGAGTCATGAAGTTCACATATCTTTACCCAAAATGCAAATCACATAAACAGATTTTCAATCTATAGTCAGTTTTTAAGTAGCTTATGTATGGCTCTTCACAACTGTAAAACTCAGTGGCCACTGAGCAGCCACTTCTGTTAGACAGACTTACAATTACTGCCAGCAATGTCTTTACATTCTTCAGGAACTCCAAAAAAACATCATTTGGATCCTCAGGGGCTTTTTTGTTTTGTTTTTTCTTTAGAATCAAAACTACATATCAAACATACATTTTTAAAGCAACACACTACTTTCCATCCCCATCTTGGCTTATTCTTCCGCTACTTGGCAAGTCAGTTTGTTTTATTTTTCATTTCTTTTGTTTTCCAGTAAGAAAAATGCAGACCTCCAACCACACAAATTCAGCATGCTCAGCTAAAACATCAGGAAGAAAAAAAAATAAAATGAAGAGACACAGGCCTTTTTTGCCCATCTAAGAAAACCTCCAAGTAAACCACTGGCAGCAAATGCCCAAGCATTCAGGTGCTTCTCATGTTCTCTTGCAGCCACACACCTCTGCTCCCCAAAAGGCAATTGAACAGATCTGCACCAATTTGAACCAAAAGGTGACACTTCCCACTTCAGTCTAAACTATTAGTTTGTGGTGACAGCAGAAATCCAGTAGAGCCCTTGATAAAGCAGGAATCTCTCTCCAAATACATCAACAGGTTGCCCTCAGCTCCGTGCAGAAACCATTTCCCAATGCACGTCCCTGAACATTTCAGTAATTTAGGGCAGTGACAAAGTCACACAGACCCAGGGCTGTTAGCCACCGTGGAGGGACAGGCAGCTGCAGAAGCTGTCCCCCAGGATGGGCATGTTCCAGTGACCCAAGGCCCCACTTTCCTCCAAGGGCAGCACCACATGTCTGGGAGATGCTCTCACATCCTCTCCCCTTTTCCAAGTCACGTTTCCATCTGACAGCTGAGACATGCATGAGCTGGTCCTCGAGTGTGAACAACCAAAGTGACCTTCATGGGGGGCTGAAGGACACAAACCCCTACACATTATACCAACCATTTGTGTTGGGAAAAAAAAAAAGTTCTAAATCTTCATTATTCTCAGATTTCCAACACCCTAACAAAAAATGCATAATGATGTTAATGCTTTTCTGCAGTACTTCAGAAAAAAAAAAGAAAATTCACATCCCCAGGGGTAACTGAAAACAAATTTGTAAGAACAATTTGAACATAAATTTCCTTTTTTGCAAAACATGCAAACTCCACACAGAAGAGCAGTGGAAAAATGCAAAATCAAATTTATGGTTTGCTCATGAAGTTTTTTAAAAGCCTAATAAGCAAATAATACAAGTCATCTTAAAAAACATTTTTTTTTAATTATAAAATATTCCTTACAAATGTTCTACATGACCCCTTCAGTATTCACCCTTTTTCTTGCTCTTTGCTAAAACCTTCTTGCCAGCCGTGTCCTTCATTACAGCAACTCACTAAGAAAAAAATGCTGAAGCCTAAAGCAAGTCTGGCAGAAGGTAAGAAGTTAAGGCATATTCAAAAAACTCATTCTACTGAGTGTTTTGAAGATTTTAAAAAATATATCTTTATGAAAAAAAATCAATAAATTATGATACCTGAAGTGAAATTAAACTCAACAGGTTGACAATTGTCTTTGCAATAGTTCTGGCTGCAGAAACTCAGATAACAGTCTGCACGTTGGAGGGAACTATTTAGCAGCAATAAATGCCAGGCTACAAAGTTATTAACAGGAAAATGAAAAGAGGGAGAAACTAAAATTAAAAAAAAAATATAAAAACAACTAAATACATTCAGAATCATAGAATGGTTTGGGTTGGAAGGGACCTTAAAGGCCATGTAGTTCCAATCCCCCTGCTATGGGTAGGGATGCCACCCACTGGGCCAGGTGGCTCAAAGCCCTGTCCAGCCTGGCCTTTTATAAGTGCAAATGAACAGGAAACTAAAAATCTTTAGCTGGAGAGGTTTCATTGTGCCCAGCTCTTCTGCCTCACCCAGGCAGCTGTATGCAGCTGCCTGAAAAGCCCCAAAGCAGGGACAGAGGCACATTAGTTAAGCATTCATCATCAACAGGAAATGCGCATGAGTTCATATAAACACAGAAACAAAAATATATAAACCAACAGCCCTGCACAGTTTAAGGTATTTCAGGCACCCTATGGAATAGGGTTAGAGCTGTACTGGCTGGGAACCCACAGCACTGATGTATTTGTTTTGGAATGGCAAACAGCCTCGGGACTCAGAGGAACTCTTCTGGTGGGCACCACCAACCCACCCAGCCAGCCATGAGGCTCCCCTTGCTCACAGCCACCCCTCAGCTCCTGCATCACCTCCAGAGCCAAGCCCAACAAGCCTGGCTGTTCTTGTTCACAAGAGGAAAATGGCACATTTAAAAGTGTCTCCAAGGAAAGACTGTGGCACTGTTAGCAAACACTACTCTGAACACGCTCCCTCATGGACACAACTGCAGGGTTTAAAGGGTTTTGCAAAGCATTAGGCTGCCTCAGAACCAGTGCCATTAAATGCAGTGGACATAGAAGACAGTGTTCCTGATGGGTTTGGATGCCAGCATTCATGGGGCACAGGCAAAGGGAACCCTCCCTGCACAAACCATCTTCTTGTCTGTGATGAGGCTGAGGGGGCCTCCAAGCCCCCCTCACACTGGAGGTCTCTCACAGCTGTGCTCAATCCAAACAGGTGGTGAAGGCTGAACCAGGCTCTGCCCAAGTTTAAACTCCTAATTAATGCTTGGTCGCAGAAGCTTGATACCAGATAATAAAAATTACAGGCATCAGGAGGACACTGAAACAGTAAAAATGGAGACAGCCTCAATTCCAGACAGCCTCCAATTTTCTGAAGCACCATTAGGTTGCTTATTTACCTTACTAAGTCTATCTACCTCTGGCATTTCCTGGATGAGATACAATTTCTCCCATGCCAGTGAACTAGATGGGATTCCTGCTTGGATTGCAGTGGTCTCCAAAACTGCACACTAAATTGCCTCAACTTTGTTCAGTACTTTGTGGCTTCAGTTTTCCCAGATTGCACAGCCAAACGTAAACTGTTCTTTTTTAAACTCTTTCTTGCCTTGCCAGCCTGCACATTGGTTCAGCCATGTGCTTTTCCAGGCACTGGAAGTGCTGATGACCTTGAGGGTCAGGCCATGATGAGCTGGGTGACACTCACCCAGTAGCTACAGTTTCCAGGTGGCATTTCAGCTACAAACAGGTCTCTAGAGAGAGCTCACATCACTTCTGGACTTCCTAACCCCCCTTACCCAGGCACAGAAGGCTCCCAAACTCCCTTCCAAACATGGCTGCACACCACGATGCTGCCAAGCTGCTGGACCAACCCTGCATTATATTTTTTGACAAAGTTAAGCTCTGTGCTTCATTTCTCACAAACACAGTTTGACTGTAGACAGCAGCCGACAAGTAAATCTACCCTTTTCCATGGCAAACAGCCCAACTTTAATATTTTTACTGGCTTACAGCTGGGTAAATTAAGCCCCAGATTTTTATTTATTTATTTTTTAATACCGTGCAACTGAAAATGAACAGCTACTTCACTACGACTGCCAAGGACAACCTTAAAAACATTAATGCAATCCAGTCCAGCTCTCAATAGATCTATAAATGCAAGAGGACCAAAAATTTCAGCTTATCCACCCAAACAAAATGTTGGTTGGGCAGGAAGTCTAATATTTCGTTAAGATCCCTAAAAAAAAACGAAAGGAAAAAAAGATCCCTGGCAATCTGAAGATGGTAACAATCCCAGCTATAATGCCATGAAATGGGAATTAAAATGCGCTGATTTACTTACCCCAGCCTTCCCAACATTTCAGGCTCTGGAACTTGTGGTCCATATGTCTCCACTTGCAGAGGCTGATATTCATACAAAGTTTCCTCTAACTTTTGAATGGGAGCTAATGAAATATGCTGACCCTGTTGGAAAAAAAAAAAAAAAAGTAAAATATTTCTACATATGGGTCAACGTTTTGTTTTGACTTTTTTATATGCAATATAAGAACAGACATTAACTTGGTCCAGACAAACACCCTCCCACTAAGAACATACTGTTCATTATATCACTCACTTCTTCATGATTCACATTTTTTTTTACTGGGACCTACAGATGGGAAGTAATGTTTCATCAGCTATAATTGTTTGGACAAGAAGGAAAGGGGCAAAGCTTTATTCAGGGCAAGTTTACCACTAGAGAGTACAGCTGCTTCCAGTGTCACTAGCAAAATTATTATTAGGCAAGTTTACCATTAGAGAGTACAGCTGCCTCCAGTGTCACTAGCAAAATTATTATTAGGCACTAATTTCATTTATCTGAAGTACTATCAAACAAAAGTGTCTGAGCAACTCTACTTGATTCTGTAATCAATGATTTCCTGAAAGCCCTAATTAGAAAGGGAAGCCACTTTCCTTTCTCTCCACAGGCTTTGTAAGCTCCCATACATAATGTCTCTCAAGATAGACTTTTACAGAGCAAAACAATTAATTCATTCATCAAATTCCCATTTGTGTCATAACTAAAAATATAGAAACACACAAACATTAAGCTTTCACTCCAGATGGTACTTTTGCAAGTCCTTTAGACCGCTGAGAAACAGCGAGACATTTCCACACCCCTCCCCTCCAAGTCCCTATCACTCGGAGCTCTCACAAAACAGGAGACTTGTGGCTGGGAAGGAGGGGGTCAGGAGGATATGAGATAGAGCCAAAGTTAACAGATGTTGCTGCGTGACATTCTACACTGATTTGTTGATCTTTCACACAGTTTCAATTTTCTACTGTATTCTATGGTGCTCACAAAAATTAGCAGCAGCAGCAAAAAGACAGAGCACCGTGAGCTGCCCCAAAACAGCCTGGCTTTCCCTGTAGAAATTAAGCTTCCCATCTGCAGAATGCAGGAATTTAGCAAAGTAGTAGTATTGTTTTTGTAGACATTTTGTCTGAAACAGGAGATGGGAAGCTTTCCATGGTGTATAACCCTGGCTCCCACTGGTGATCACTTACTGAGCTGAGCTTCCCTGGGGCCACTCCTTCGAGCATCTACTCCCTCAAGCGGAAAATACAGGCTCCTAATGTGGGACACTGGGTTAAAATTAACTAAAGAGGGGAATGAAAAGGTCTGTAGAAGGGGAAAGCTGTTAATTAAATTTGTGGTTGAAGACAGTGACCTTTCTGAATTTGGAGCAGAGATATTTTTGTTTAGGGAGTTGCAGAAAATAGCTAAGAAAACTGAAGACATAAGTCCTTGAGAAGTGTTATCGTGGATCTCTGCAGAAATATCAGCGGCTCAAGTTTTCCATTGAAACAGCCCTGTGTGTGTGATGAAAACAGAGTTTTAGGCTTTTTCTGCACTGCCTGGGGGACTGGAGAGGCCACTGCTGACACTGGTATGGGCACAGTGTCCTGGAGAGGAGGGAGATGTGAAGGAAATTCTCCAGTCAGCCATGCACCACTCCAACTCTCATGGTCAGCACATTTATTTCTGTGCTACAAACTATTGCTGCAACATTAAAAGAAGGCTACTACACATTTTTAAAAAGTAGGAAAAGAAAGGTTAAAAATTCAGCTTTAATCCCACTTCACAATATTTTAGGACATAAAAGCAGGGGTTTCTATTTTCCAAGGAGCTGTCAAATTACAATCTATTCAAGTTTATTAAAATACTTTGTAGCTACATTTATGTGGGCCTCTTACACCCACTGCAAGGTTAATGCTTAAATAAGACTCTTAAGATTTGAATTTTTAGCAACATCTTTGTCTCTAACCAAACCAAATGGAAAGTCATACAAGTGTTTTACATGTGTACAACCTCATCTGGTGAGTGAAGAGTCTCACTCTTTCCAAATCCAAACCCAAATTTTGTTACAGACATAGAAAAGAAATTTCAGTTTTGGGCAAAGATCAAAACCATGGTAAATATTTTAGGAAATTACTTCTGTGTGGAAAAAGGGAGAATCTCAGATTGCAGGCACCCCATCCCTTGAGGACACCACCAGAACAGCTGCTCACTGTCAGCAGAGTTGCCACTGGTGCCTTCCTGACACTTTGTTAATGAGAGCAACTTCTGCCAGCACTGGCCAGGAGACACAGGAAGGCTCCTGACACATGGACTGGGCTCATCACTGCCATCCTACCCCACCACCGTTTATGCTGCTACAGATGTCCACCTCTGGAAGCTCCTGGGAGGACAGGATGAAAATATTTCATTTGTCTTCCCCTCTTTGTGGGGATCATGATGGTCATTATCTCTCAGATGACCGAGCAGGAACTGTAGGGAGCTGCCCATGAATGGAAAGGCTGACTGGTCAGCACACCAGGGGCAGGGGGGCACAGGGGTCATAGGGAAAGACCTTTCTGTGTAGAATTGCATCACCTACTCACTGTGGTGGCCCTCAGAGCAGCAGAAAGTCAGAAGAGGAGCTGCATTATAGAAACTGTCCCCCCCTTGAGCTGGTCTGACATCATGTCCAGCACAGGCCAGAACATTTTGTGTTCCTGTATGAAGCCCAAGGACTGGCAGTTCAGCAAAAATACCTTCTTTTGAAAGGCATCCAATCTAGACTTACAGATTTCAGATCACAGAGGTACAGGCACATCCCCTAGGTAAGTTGTTGCAGTAGTTAATTATCTTCACCATTAAATACTGGCAAGCTCATTTCTGGTTCATCAGATTGACTCTCTCTATGTCTTTCTCACCTCTCTCATGGGCCAAGGTGCAAGTATTAGGAACCAGGATGTACTTTTGCATGGCAAAATGACTGCAGTGGTTTGTGTGCAGCCAGCAGATCTGCACCTCAAGGAGATTATGCAGCTGTATGAGACAGCTCATTTGTTTTTGTTTCCCAAAATCACAACTTTAGCTGATGGGCTTTGGCAATATGGATTACATTCCACTTAGCAATGGGTAAAAAGCCCCATGATCAGCCATTGGCTGCCCTATGGCTGTCTGGCCTTTAGGCTCCTGAACTCACAGACTTTCAAATTGTTCAGCCCTGCACAGGTTAGCGAGGTCCCAGAACTGGGTATGGCCCAGCCTGGTGCAAAAGGCTGGGATGCAAACCAAAACCATTGCCTTTCCTATTTGCACTGCTGTGGGGATAAGCTGATTCACAAAATAACCTTGTTGAACTGAAAAGGCTCAATTTGACCACTATTATCTCAGTTAAAAGCCATTTGACCAGAAGCATCCCACTTTTGTCTCTCTGTCCCAAGTGGTCTCTAACCACTTCACAAGAGACTGGTAATAAAAGGGAAGCTGCTGCCTAACTTTAGAGACACCACAACAGACAATAACTGTTACTTTGGATTTACACAGCACTTTTACAGATCCAAAACCCATTTCTAATCTATGAGGTAAGACTTTTAAATTTCCTGTATTCCACCTAGACAATCAGCCTTACCTCTTTCCAGCATTAGGAGGTATTTATCAGCATGCTGAAACCAGAATGAAACCCAGTGGGGCCAAGGTCCTGTTTCTGCATTGCTTTCTCCTGACAAACTTAAAATCTGATGTGGTCATGGGTAAGTATTTCTAATTCCCCTTGGATGCTGTAATGTTTGTGTAAAAGAAGCTGACAGCATCCAAATGAAGACAGAAAAGACTTCCAAGAAAACAGACAACACTTTTTCCTGCCTCCTCTCCCTCCCACCCCAACCTTCACTGCATACGAGTGTTTTCCCTGGGATTATTTTAGGCACCAGAGCTGTCTATTACATATTGGAATGTATGGAACCACAAAACATGCTGCTAATTAGAAGGAAGGCATTTGCTTATCCTTGGGACTTTGTTTATATAAAAGCCTGCACAGCAATGGATTTGTGAGCAACTGACATTCTATTCATGTGCTATACGGGTTCAGATGAGAGACATACAGGATTAAATTGGGAGGGGGTTGAATAATGTCTTTGTATTAGAAGTAAAACTGACTGGCTGATAGACTGTTGAGACAACTCTCAGCTGAAAAAGAAACAAAAGCAGTGGCCAGTTTTTGGTTTCAGATGGTGATACAACATGGCATTAATAAAAGAAAAGCCATGGATTACATACAAAGAACTGCCCTTGCAGTAACAAGGAGCTTACTTTAAACAAAAACTACACTCTTTCAGGAACAATCGTGGCTATTAGAACATCAAAATTACAGTGTATCAGTGCACCTTTCACACAGGTTTGGGAAGGGACTCTTGGCAGATGCCAGGTACATCAGTAATTGCCTGCTAGTAGAAAGAGGTTATTTTAGCATCGAGTACAAAAATACCAGCCCAAGTTGCAGTGTTCACACTTCTTCCCGTCCTGCCCTCTCTCCCTATCCCTGTCTCCAAAATGACACTGCCTGCCTTCACCTCCTTCCCTCGGCAGCAGAAACAACAGACAGCCTTCCCAGAAATCTTTCACGTGCCAAGGAGGAGGAGAAAGGAGACTGACACCAAAAATGCACTAGTAGGGGAAAGAGTAGGAACAGCTATGCCACAAAAACATCCCCAGGCAAGAGACAGAAGCCAGAGACTGGGGTCAGTAAAACTTGTCCAGACAAGGCAAGTTTCTGTACTAGCAGCAGCTGTACTAGTTGCTGGAGCCAATCTTTTTGCTTTTTAAATTTCTCTCTGCTTAGGAACTTCCTCAGCTCTGCTATCATCCCACTTTCACAGGACACGTCAGAGAACAGAAATAGTGACATTTGTGTTACATCTCATTAAGTCAGTTTGCAGCAACGTTATTTTTATTTAACCCTTTCACTATCAGGTCACTCTCCTGAGCCTGGAGAAAGGAGACAAGGAGGAACCAAGGGCTGTGGGATGCCAGGACGTGATGCTGCTAAAGCACATCCCCACCACTGCTTCCACTGTAGATGGCAGGACAGAGAGGTTAACAAAGGCCCTTTTAAACACACTATCATCTGAGTGTGCAATTATCCAAATGCTTTCAAGTGAACATTAAAACAAAACTATAAATTCCATGAATTTTTCAGTATAAGCAGTCTTAGGAAACTATTTTACTGTTAAGTTTGTAACAGAATTCAGGTTTTGGAAAGATTTCACGTTGTGAAATTATGTTTATGTAACATAATTTCTTACAGATATCAATGCAAATATCATTGGTGATGTGGTGTGAGCCAGAAGCTGGGTTGTTGTGGGTTTATTCTCCCCCTCCAGTTTCCACCCTCTCAATTCAGTATTGACAAATCCATGTCACCAACGTTAATGTGGCTTTCTGATTAACTACTTTGACTACAGTAATACTCAGGAAAAGGAGAATGAAAATGATAGATTTGGAGGGCTCAGTTAATATTATTTTAACCTTCACCCTCTCTGTCTTCCACAGCCTTTTTAAACAAACACAAAGTATGTCAAACTAAAATGTGTAATTCTATTCGTTGCCTAAAATTCCTGTGCCAGTGAAGCTTTTTCAAAGACTTAAATATCAACTGTTCTCTCTCTGCTCTTGAAAAAGCAACAATAAATCTAATTTATTTACTTGATTGTGAGAAGTAAAAGATTATGAGGATATCTCAGAAGCTAAATTGAAAGAACAAATGACCTGACAGAAAGCAACAGAACCAACATTAAGATTTTCTGTTGATCTCAAAACCAAAATCTGACCACAAATGGCAAGATCAGAGACACAATATTGTCAACCCCCTTCTCTGTGTGGCAGATGATTTCAGATGCCTAATAACAATCTCCCTAAATTTAGACCTTTTTTTTCCCTCCACAGTAACTTAATTTGATTTTCAAATGCCAAAACAGATTTAAAAGATGTGCTTTCTTTAGGAATGACAGAAATAAGCCAAGAGATCAACAGCACTGAAGAAGCTATTAACAAAGACAGTTAGATATGCAATTTGTTACACAAATAGGTACCTGGGAAATTATCCATGGAGTACCATGGGTTAAATCACACCATCAGTTCTACTTGCCTCCAAAATTTTCCTTTACAACTTTCTGACATAAGTAATTACCTGACCAGACTTATCTTTAAGCTGCTGCCAAAAAGCCCCATTTCTCTAATCTCCCAGAAGAAAGCCTGCATCCATCCAACAAGCTGAAATACAATTCTGCTGGGTCAGAGCCAGAGCAGGATTTAGTGCCTGCTCAGTTCACAGAAAAGCCCGGTGCCCTTTCCTCATGGCCATGGATCGCAGCGCCTGCTCGGGACCGTCCTCTCCAGCACCGCCTGCTGCAGCCCAGGCAGGATTCAGGGCATAGTCTGCATGTTTGCTGCACCAAGTCACTCTCTTGTTTGCAGTGGAGACCCCAGAGTTCTGGCAGGATCTGCCAAGCTTTCCTCAAAATCCCCACCACTGTTGAAAGGATAGCCCAGTACACAAGACAGCGCTATTTTGGGGAATGAAGAATTAAAACACAACATCATTTTCATGTCACTAACAAGCCCACGGGTCACACTCCTGGTTTTCAGCACTGGTTTCTCAATCTTGCTCCCAACCCTGTCTCAGCTCCTAAGAAATTAGTTCTGTGCACGCCACTCAATTGCTTCTGCTCCTTTTGCTCTACCCTGCACTTGGTGACGTTTTTGGCCACCTTCAGCTGGACTGAAGAGCCATGCCATGAGCTGGCTGCTGGGGGGCATTTGGACACCCTAGGAATGCCAGCTGCATTTGCAAACCTCTCTATCAGCTCATGTATTTTTTTTTTCCTACAGTGGCTTTTACAGGGCTCACCAAGGCCCTTCTCAGGGTACAGCCACAGATGCTACCCATTTCCAGAGAAAAGTTTCATTACAGGTGACTTAAAGTCCATGTTCTGTTCAGTTTGTTTCACCAGCCCTCAGTGTGCTATGTTGGTAATACAGCACTAAGCAGAACTAAACAAACTTTTGTTGCATCTCTACCATCAGACTTCTGGAGCCTTGGTCATTTTGGTTTGGCTATCAACAAAGCACAGTATTAACTATCAACAATAGCCAGTCTAATTACAGGATTTAAGGTTTTAATATAACATTGTTTTAAATACACACATTAAAGACCTAATTTTTCAAGGGACATGAAGTAGAAATAAATGACAAATGCCACTTTGTGTATCATGAACACTAAGAGAGGGACAGACACAGCAGTGGAGGTCAGAGCACAAAGCATCGCTCATCAACCAGCAACAACTGCCCAAGTCTCTGCACAGGTGAATCTACTGGTGTTCCTACTTTGCTTAACTAAAGCTGTATGTTACACTGATGTGATCCTTCTATTATGCAAGAAAATTATCTAGGATTTCCTGGAGAACAGTGGAAACTGTAAAAACCAGCTGCTGTGTTGGAAGAACAGCAGCTCATAAAGACTCATACATCGCTGTACTCCACTATCTGCTCTTTTCTGGGATTCTCTAAAGCAGCTTCCCCCATCCAAACAGCCACAGCTCCACAATACTGTTTTTGAGGAATGCAAAGTCTGATGGATGATTTAAAAAGAAACACTATTTAAAATAACAAAGCCAAACAGAAAGCTGACCTCAGACTGTAGAAGATGAGAAACTCTGTGTGTATGGAAGTCAGAGACATATTCCCTGTTTTACTGAGCATCCAGCCTAGACCTAGATAAATGTTGATAAAGATGCAGAACATCACATTCAGTATGGAATATGTCTGCCTGATAAAGGGAAGAAATAAAGTGAGATTCCTTGAATAGCTAGATTTTAAGGAGGGACTGCTAAAGGTGGATGATCGTCTGGCAAGAAAAAGCATGGAAGTTTTTATAGCAAGAGAGACAAAAAAGAGAAAATATTAAGAAAAGGACAATAAAGGCAGATGAAAGGGAAAGCATGAATAGAATAGAAAAACAGGAAGGGTGAATTATTAGAAACAGGCAAAAAGATAAAAAGAAGGAATTTAGAAAAACTGAAGTCTAAAGTTAAAAAACTAAGAAAGTATCAGACGTTAGCAGTACGTGACACATCTTCACAATATTTGTGGGCTGTATTTAGTACAACGTTTTAACTGAAAACTGTTAGCAATATATTTAGAAATTATTACTTAAAGTAAAAGTAGTTTATTTCTAGTCTTTTTCCATTTGCACGCAGGGCACACAAGTAAACATGAACCAACTATTCCAGGACAGGAGGGGACCCACTGCAAACATAACACACACTTAATAGTACTGCTTTGAAAATGCATATTAATTCTCTCAAACTAAATTTAAAAAAAAGACAAAAACTCCCTGGGGCAGAAGAAACTGCATTTTTCATCGGCACAAAATTTACTTTTGTCCTTCTAGAGAGGTTCAGTTTCTTTCCATGCAAGTTTCCATCTATGTTTTAAATGGGTATAACAAAACAATGCTTAAATCTGAACTGGAGACACGACAGCTTTTCAAATTGTGTGTACTTACTTCCCATGGCACCTGAATTTTACCAGTCCTTTGGACAGAATTCACAGGACCAAGAAGTCTATTTGTAAGTCTTGCCTGATCCTGAGAGAGTTGCAAAAAGTCCTCCTACAAACGAACTACTGTGGCCTGCTGCACTGCCCTGGTTTCAGTGGCTTCAGCTTCCTAACTTCCTTGAAACACAACCAGAAATATCTAAGGCATCCTTAACACAAAGAAAAAGGAATGGTTCCTGCCATGAAAACTCTACAATCTCAGAAAAAATAGAAGCTGGCAGCAAAAACTGATAAAATCACATGGCAATTTTACTCAGTCCCTGAAAAACCGTATTTTTCTGCTTACAAAATAAAAATATGCCTCATCTGTTTTATCTTGGTCACTGGTTCTGTTGTGAACCCTTTTGCAAAAACACTCATATTCGAATTTTAAAAAAGCAAGCATTGCTACGGGTTCTGAAAGAGCAGACTGCTGTGAAAACAACTGCAGCACAAACATTGCATTTCGAGCAAGTTGGAGAGGCTGGCTGAGTATTTCCTGCTGTAGGCTTACAACAGTTTTGCCTTAAAAAACAACACTTCCATTGTAGAAGGGAAGACTCCTGTAAGCTCTGGCACAAGTACTGGATGAAGCCACATAGGCAGAGTGCCCTGACATTTAATAATATCCAACAGGGGAAAGCCATAGCTCAGAGGCAGCGTGCAGGGGATCAGGAATTGCACTGACATCCCATGCCATGGCCACTGGCTGCTGCTTGGGAAACAACACAAACAAGCTGCAATCTCAGAGAAAAGGAAGCCCCAAGAACAAGCATTAAGAACATTTGTTAATCAAAGGACTAACCATATAGGAAGGTCTTCATTTCTTTGAATGTCACATATTATTTCCAATCAGTAAAATATGTACCAGGCTCTCCACAGATGATGCAAATGCTTACCCTGGCTCAGGGCAGCTGCTGCTCTGAGAAACAAACCAGCATAAGCAGATCATTTGAATCCCCTTAAAACTCTTAGTATTGGACCAAATAAAGCACAGTAGAGCTTACTACACAGTTTTACAAGCCATGCCGAACATCTTTGTGCACTTAAAAAACTATAATTTAATTAACTTTACCTGTAAGTTTGGGGAGGGGAAGGGTGCAGGAGGGGGGAAGAAAAGAAAATAAAATACAAACTCCTTTTCTCCTAAACCCTGAGACTAGTTCAGGGTCCAAATCCCTATACAAGAAGTAATAAAAATAGTTTGGTTTCTGGTAGCAATAACAAAAATGAGGGCAAGATTAATTCTTACACTTTTATGGCAAACAATCTAAAGCAGATGTTTGAGAATAAAAGCGAGATGTCAAAGTAGTTAAAAAGTGCTTTTCAAACTCAAACACAACAAGACAACTTACAGCTTTATGTGCTTATATAAAACTCTAAATCATCTCAATCAGCTTCCACCCTTCACCCTTCTCTAGTCTACGAAGCTTCACAATTACCAAAAATGTTGTTTTCAAGTCTAAACCACCACAGATCTCTGTCTCCTGAACAAAAGCACATGCAAGTGAGCTTTGCTGATTAGAGATCAGCTCCTGAATCTGGGGCCTTATGAAGAGAAATAGGTTTACACAGGTTGAATATCCAAGATCTCTGGAATAAAGTCCCTGTCTTCGAGAGACAGAGCACACTTTAAAGGTACCTAAAAAAAGTTCAGCCTGTATTTACATTTCCGCTAGAAAAATGCAGTTTTGAGACAGAGATCAAACTTCACATTCTAAGGTCAAAATCAACATAAGCATTCCTCAGAATCAGACTTCAAATGGATATTTGAAGTTATTCACACTTTCTTGTTTGTGAGTTCAAAGAATTGCTGATCATAAAGCAAATTTTAAGATATTAAATCTTTCAAGCAGAGATTTCACAAAAGATGATGTGTGTATGAGGAGAATTGAGTCCCTCCACATGTAACACAGCAGAAGCCTGTGCAAGGTAACCCTAAGCACACCTTTCCCAATGAAACTGCCCTTTATTGTGAACACTGTGTCAACTCAAAACACTGTTCACTTAGATGTGCTTTCCAAAAGGCCTCAAGCAGGACGATACTGATTTAAATAAAGAAAATTAGCCAAGTTTTGCACTCGAGCTTCCCACACAAGGAGGATTTGCCAAGCCTTTCCAGTCTAATCAGTGCTACAATCACCCCGGTATATAAAGAGACTGACTCAGCGCACACAAACACTTCCAGACTCACCAGCAAGAGCTGATTTTTTGGCTGACCACAGCAAACTGCCTCCTCAGGCGGCCAGCCCCAGTGTCCATCTACCTGGAAGCCATCCATCCAGCCACACTGGGCTACTGGGCATCTGCATTGCTGCTCCACTTCATCACATGAAACACAAACCCGGCGCTACGGCCATCGCAGTAACTGATACCGCATCACTCAAGTCAATGGGAGCAAATCAGAAACTCTACACTACATATGAATAATAATAGGTTTTTGTGTTTCCTTTCCCAAGTGCTGACAGTTTGGAAGGTTATTTTCCCCACCACCACCATGGCTGGACTATAACCACATTAATTTCAGCATGCCAAGGCAAGCTGTTCCAGAAGCTTTCACGGTACATTTAGCTTAATAATCCAGGGTGGGGTTTTGGGGGTTTGTTTTCAATTGTCCAAGATCTGACAAGAAAAAGAAAATTAAGTTTAAGATGTACAACTCTCAGGAAAACTGTATTTTTAACAAAAGATGGCAAGCTTTAAAAAAAGCTTTAACAAACAAATTTAAATCACCCTTTAAATCACCAGCAGCCTAAATAACTAGCTCTGGACATAAACTTTTATCAATGGTAGTTGACTGAGAAAACCATGTTTTCTCCTTTAGTTTCACATTAATCTCAGGGCACAGTTAAAACATGACACTTCATCAACTTTTCTCCCACATCTCCTGTTCACAGCCGTTGCTGTGCTGGCTGAAACATTTATTGCCAGGACAGGGAGCACTGACCAAGAGACCTACAAGGAACAAAAGCCTGCCAGAGCCTAAAGCAGCTCACCTTCCGAAATCACCTAACCCCCAGCTCAGCTACTCCAGCAGCTGCACTGCTCTGTTCCAGGGTATTAGCACAAGTAGGGAGCTGCAGTGACTGTTTGCTATCAAGTAAAAGAAATTCAGACTTTGTTTAATCTTTTTCTATCTCAGATTTAGACCAATACTAAGAGAGCACTCAAGTGCTACAAAAGGCATTCTGTAATTCATGCTATAGTTGAGTCACAGCAAACCAGCAGCCTGGCCAGGATACTGCTTTACTGGATATACCTACCTTTGCTTCTGTAAAGGACTACAGTTTGCTTTTAATTATTCATAATGTTCTACAATGTACTTGGATGTGTATATTGTACATACACACAGCAGTTTGAATAAAATAAACACATCTCAGTAATTAGCTGATTGCAGTGCTCAAACAGTGCTGTTTTTAATGAGATGCTCTTTGTGTGCATGGAGGTTTCTGTTCTGTGTGTGTACATACAGATATACCCAGACACAAATAATCCAGGCCATGAGCTAAACAGTTTTAAACAAAGACTATCACAGAATGTTTGCACAACCCTGTAATGCCCCAATCATGTGCACATTTGCACACGGGAATTATTTAGAGGCATGTCAAGCTAACAAATTTATTTGCCATCAGAAAATTTTATCATACACTTACCTGGGGCTTAGACCCAGATTCAGCAACATTGATTCAGGTAAGAAAACTACCCAGCAGCTCCAAGCACACAAAGAGCCTCACAAAGCCAAAGGAGCAGTCATATTCTGATTACTTTGCCTGGATCATGGCCTACAAGTCCAGTCCAACAAAGTCAAGCAAGCCTAAACCTGATGGCGTAAACTGAGCCCATCCGCTGCGCTGCAATTACCTATGGCAATAAACACCAAGCTCTAGGAAGCAGAGGCTTGCACAAACAGGCCTCCAGAGGAACAACCAGCACCCTCACAACTCCAGTCTCCACTCCCTGTCCTTGCATGGACTGTTCCAACAGCTGGGAAGTGGAGCAGGTTGTACCCAGGTATTAAACACTAATGTGTGCCATTCCTGGGTCCACAGATCCACTGTGAAACACAGATGGGCCCTAAGGACTGAACTGCAACCAGGACCAAGTCACAGAGCTGAGAGTTAAGCCAAGAAGAATACATGCTTACTTCATTTCAAAGCACATGCTTAAGGGTTTTCTGGGTCAAAGCCAGGGTGATCCATATCTTATGAGATCAAGCACCTCAGCCACGTTTGTATCAAAAATTTACATGACTATTTCAGCGATGTCATTAGGCCACAAGGGCAGACTTTAGCTCAATATTCAAGGTACGTGCAGCCAGATGAATTTTACCAGGCTAATCCACATGCCTGAGGCATTTCCAAAGCAAAAACTTACTGGTATTGGTGTGAGGATTTCTTATCAATTTAAATGGATGTTTGACCATCACTTTCTAAATGAGGGTGAGCATCAGAAGACTAATACAATATTAAGATACATTTTAAGAAGTGTATCTGGCTTCCAAGTAATATCTCAAGATTAGTTATTTATTATATAAATCATCTTAAGTTCATTATCTGGGCCCAATCCCATGGGCCAAACCAGTTGAGAAAACAGTCCCACTAGGGACTATACATAATGGGGTCCATTACTCATATCAAATAGATCAAACCTCTTTAGAAAGTTAACCTACAGAGAAAGTTTCCAAATTTCTCTAATCATGCATTTAAAACTTTAAAAGGAAGAGAGTAAGCAATTATAAATCATGCAGACACATATACTTAGAAATCTGTATCATTTTTTAAAGTGGACTACAATTCTAAGAAACAGCCTACTGTAATAACCGTTGAATTGTCCATAATCATGTTGGTGTCTTTTTAGATTAATTCTTATCTTAGCATTTAACATCTCTCTTCCAATTAAAAAAATTGTAAAATGTACTGCAGACAAACCACAATCCCTGTAAACTGATGTTCAGGGACATCACTTTATTCATGGGGTGCACCTCATCTTATCAAAACAATACAAGGAAACTTGCTTTCTTTCCAAATGCACACCAGATTTCTCTAATCTGTGCATTTACTGAACTGCATAAACAGAGAACTGGTGGTTTGATGCAATCAGCACAATGCCATTTAAAGCAAAGCACATCACAGCACCCTTAAATCTTCTTGGAAATACCTCTGCTGCTCAGCAGCACCAGCTTTCCACCAGTTGCTGCTCCACATGCTATTGCCAATCAGCTGCATTTGCTGTAGCGCATTCCAAAGTTTACTAATTAATCTCTGCACTAAACCCCACTGATGGCCGCTTGCCATTTGAAATGATCATCTTTTATTTAAAGACATAGCGACCCTATGGCCAAACTCAGACCTTATTTGTAAAAAAGAGGTGTGCCAAATTTCAGGTAATTAAATCCAGTACCATTGTGGGGGTTTTTTAACCTGGACAGAGGCAGTTATTAATGGTTTGAGGATGTTTATATTAGACACACTCAGTTATTTCCATGTTAATTGTCAGGAAATGGGCACACTTGCTTTCTGAGCTCGGAGCCACATTCAGCAGAGGGTACAAGATGCAAACTACTGCAGAGAGACTGTTTATTTCTTGCAAAACAGCCTATATGCTTTGAAGCCGTGTGTTTTAAGGATCCCAGCTTATTGCTACATTTCAGATGAGGTTTTAAACAGTGATTTCAGGCAGTCCAACCTCTCACACCATTGTTCCAGGCTGCTCCCATTCAGCGGTGCATACTGGCTCCTGACCTTCACAATGACCTCTACAAAAGCAGTTGTGCGTTTCACTGTGGTGTAAATCCTCACAGACAAGTCGAACCTGTTCTTTTTGGCATCCAGCCCTTCAGATGAATACTCTGCAGAGATTTATTATGAAAGGGGAATGAAGGGGCATTATTGCACAACATTCATCCCTCACATACAGCTAAGTTCCATCTCTTACAACTTCTAAGACTTTTAAATAAACAGATCGTCTTAATTATACAAATCCCTCTTGCTTCTCACCAATTTTCTGTAATTAAAATTTGCTGTTGTTTACAAAAAAGTAGACATGCTCAGGAAAAAGCATGTGTGTGAAGGTGTTTTACATTATTATTAATAAGTAATATTCATACTTCCTGTTGCTGTACACAAGGGATTAGTGTTTCCTAGCACACCATTCACCTACAACACTGAAGTATTATTCCACATTGTAACAACACACATTGCCCTAAAAGGGTCCATTAATTATTTTTTTAATGCCATGAAGTTGCTGCAGGATATTAGACTGTCTCCATAAGAAATACACTCCTATCATAAAATGATGAATGATGAAGTTTGCAGGTTTTTAATTAGATTTCAGAGCAGTAAGAATTTACAAAGTTATTCTCCATGGCCTTAGCTTAATACTTTGTGTGACCTTATGCAAATAATTAAAAAGAGATTCAAGATTCCATTAATCAGAAAATACAGAAGCATAAAAGAATAGTGAAAGGGGTAGATTTCATAAACTCAGTGAGTCCACCAAAGTGGTCAGAGTACTAACCCTGTCATTCACATCATCCACATTCCTTCAGGTTTTCCAATTGATCCTTCAGCAAAACATGTCCTGTTAGGGAAGGGGGAAACCATAACAAAAAAAGCACCCAACCTAAGTTGCATTGATATTCCAATCCAAAAATCATGTTCCAACTAGCTGCAGTCGCTTGGTATTAACCACAACTGAAGCATTTTGACTGAAGCTCACATTCCCTGATCCAAATCTCAGAGTTCTCCTCAAAAGCTCCCTCCCCCCACTGTCAGCTGTCATGGACAACTGACAATGCACACACACATCTCTCCCACTGCAAAATGAAAGACCTGCTGTGTGTGTCTCTCCCTGTCACCCACAGGCCATGGCAGGTAGGGGTTCTCTCTCCCCTTCCTAAAAGTGTCAGCTGGCTATTCCCTGGCTTCCCAGCTCCCTTTTCTGCCAGCAAAACCAAAGACAACAGAATGCACAACAGTAAAAACTTCCCTGTGCAAAAGATACAAGAAAACACAGTCTACTCCCACCCTTCCCAGGTCCAGAGTGCACTTTCACAGCTCCAGAGCTGCAGGCAGAAGTTTCTCCAAACAGAACATGCAGCAGTGGTTTTTACTGTCTAAATTCACTTCCCCTTGTAGGTCCAACTCTGCCACCTCCACCACAGTCCACTCCTTCATTTCTAAGTCTGAGGCTACCAGTGAGAAGAGATGGACTGAAAACAAGAGAAGGTGAACCAGCATGGTCTTAGAGTGCTGCTTAGAGTGTTGTTTGTTAAACAACAAAGATAAAGTATCTGCTTTCTTCCTACAGTAGAGATTTCACATTTTGAAAAGCTGCAGTTACTATGTACTTTGCCTCTTCATAAATAAACCAAATAGAAACTTAAGTGTAGCTACATTTATGCTTTGGTATTCATAACAAACAAAATATCCCTGGTCCTCCCAATAATTTATTCAGGATTTAGAAAAAAAATCCAAAGATTTTTCAATTAGATGATAGAGGGACAATGCCAAAGTTATACCTGGCACCTACAGCTCAAATTGGTTACAATTTAAAAGCAACAAACAACTAAATGGGTACAATACTCTTTAAGAATATTTAAGAATATAATGTCACTTTAAAAGTGACATACTTGTTTAATTTTGTATTTCAAATCTGCTTAACTAACCAGACACAAAACAGGCTAAAAATTAGCATAAAGCAAATCCTGTGCACAATACTATCAGTGAAACTAAACTGACACAACATTAAGCTTTAATATAAACTGCACCTTAAGGATTGGGATGGGGGGTTTTGCCCCATATTCTAAGCAGATTTTAGAAGTGCCTGATATGTGATAAATTCTTGGTCTAACCCTGTCTAGGCTTCAGATTCTACCTAAGCAGGAATTCAATGTGGCATCTTCTCACCAAGTGGCAGATTAAGGTGCATAAGTGAAACCAAATGGGTAAAGTCAAAGAAAGGATGAAACTCCCACTGCAATTCCCTCTATGCTCTCCCATTAGCTCTCGAGACAAGCCCTCTTTCTCTCCCCCATAACAAAAGAAAGTCCTAATCATGTTTTCTTGTAAACAACCACAGAGGGGAATGCTTGGTATGCAGGCAAGGCCAAGATAGTGCCACCTCTTCAGAAAGGCAGAAAATTCTTCAAATATTTACTAATCGATTATTCCAGCTTTGCTTGTCTGAACCCAAAGGGCTATCACAGGGAACCATTACAAACTGGGATGTATGTGGCTTTTTTGCTTTATGCCAGCCATGTAGCACAGGTATCAAACACAGATACCAAACACAGGCAGCCCCAGCCCCAGAGTGCCTAGGGATGGTGAGGATCAGGTGCCCATGTCCACCCCTTCAGATCTGTCAGCACGTCCCCAGAGCCCAGCCCAGCAGCTCCTGGTTACTGGAGCACTGCCTCTGACTGACTTGCAGAGGATCACATTTCTGTGATCTCTCTATGCCTTGGAGAAGGGAGTGATGCTCTATTTATTTATGCCTCTTTCAAGAGATGAAACAGGAGAATGGGCCTCAGACCTAAATATATATATGCTGCTTTCCTCCTGTGCACAGCCCTCACTTTTAACTTGTTCCTCCCTCTAAATCACTTACCTTTTCCAAGTCCTCCAATTCCACATGCACTACCTTTAAATGCACCATCTGTGTTCTGCAGGATCTACCTCACTTGCCTAGAATAATACAAGAATCATTATTCTTACACAAAACCACCATTTCATTTTCTACTAATCATGGCAAATGTTGCAAGTTCCAGTCTCCTGGCCCCCATCCAGCTAATTTAGATAGATGGTTCCACATGTGCTCTCTGTCCTTCCATTTCCTGCCCATACCACGGCACACATTTGTCTAAGTGAGTCAAAGCAGGTTTCTCTGTAGTCACAATATTCTTTAGTACTTTATATTTTAAAAAAGAAGCCTGCATAAAACACAGCCTATTACCATGCTATTACTGACTTTGCAAGAGGCAGAGGATTTTACTGCTTTGCCACACATTCTGCTGAACTGTAATGAGTCTACAGCTACACCCGAGCCTTGGATTTCCCCCAAATACAGAAGTTACCTATGCAGCAACTGTGCTCAGGCAAACCAAAACAATAAACTCAATTCTCTACTTCAATATACTTCATTATCCATGTTTTTTGCCCTTAAAATAAAAACCTCAACAAACATAAGAGGAATGAGGATAAGCCAAATTTTCAGAGCCCAAGGTACTTCTTCATGAAGGTAATTTGTTTCCTCACTAGTCAATTTTTTAATATTCCTTTCCAGAGATACCCTGACTGACAATCACTACATATATATGGGGACATCCATCTTTTGATGTCCAACACTGACTGTCTCAAACAATATTCCTTTCTCTCACCCTCTGCACCTGAATAAACATTTTTAAGGAAAACAACTTTTGAAGTCTCCTTACAAAACACTGTCTCTTTGATCCAAATATCTCTTTCTTCAAGTACCCTGGTATGGTACAGATGCACCTTGGATGGTAATGATGACTATTGAAAACTAGAGCCCTCAAGAGCTCCTTTGAAATACATCTTAATTTTTAAATGAATTTCTGATTTACAAATGTGCCCTTTGAAAGCTCAAAATTTGACTTCTCTGAGACCCTGGAGCAAACATCCATTTATTTGCTGTGTGCACTTATGCAGGAGCTAAGGTGCAGAAAATGTGGTACACACACAAACATGCAGCACTGCCCCAACCAACACACTGATGATTTTTTTTTTCATAAGAAATCAATATATTAGTAATTAATTATCAGTAAGGCTGGTGTACCTTGGACAAAACTGAAGATGCTGCAGGAAACAAGTCCTGTCTATTCACCCCTGCCTATGGCCAGAGCCCTGGTTAGCACATGTGTGTGTGTGTGTGGGTGTCACACTGGAAGCCACACAAGTGCACACACACCACCCTGGCTGACCTTAGAGAAAAAGATTCTTACACAGGAAATTATGGTGATGCCCAGGCTCCCAAATCCTTTTGTCCCAGAGCTCCCCTCTAACTTCCAACCTTGTGTAGAAACCACTCAGCCTTTGCCCAGAAACTCCCATCCCACTCACACCCACCTTTCTGCCCCAAATCTCCCCCTCAGAGTGATAGTGCCCCCATGTCCCCCCCAAAGCATCTCAACATCCAAGTCCCCACATCCTTCTCCATGCATCTCCTCTGCTGCCCTGTGCTTCCCCATCCCCATCAGCCCTGATTCCATGCTCCAGCACAGGACCACTGCTGCTGCCAGCACTTGTTACTGATTTCCCTGCCATATTTCTCCAGCAACTGCCTCCCACTAAGGCCAGCCCTCGCCCTCCTCTTGGCTCTCCTTGTATGACCAAATCTGGCAAGAATTTCAGAAAAGCCAGCTGTAGACTGTGCTTACCTAAGATTTGTCTGAAGGTGGCCCTGAGAACAGGGAAGGAAGAAAATACAGGCACATGGGAGATCTTTTAACTGTGCTGTGGAATCAACACGCTCCACATCGACAAGCAGATTCTCGTTCATTGAGAAATGAAATAACCAGGAGTGAAACCAGGCTGTGAGGTTAAGTGGGCACATATATGCCAGTCTCTCAAAGCAAGACAAACAGACACTGCCCAACTGAGTGCTGACTCAGAGGAATCTGCAGAGCCATTATCCCTGCTCTGCCATTCCAGGTCACCAGCGCTCCTCCAGGTACACAATAGAGAAGATGAAGGAATGACACAGAACTGCTTTGATCAGCAGCAACAGAAGAAGGGATTAGAAGAAAACATGTGATGTTCTCACAGATGCAGACAACTGCTAAGAAAAAAAAAAAAAGGATCATGGCAGAAAGGTCACACATACTTCTATGAACATATACAAATGTACTATAGCTTCCCTAAATGGCTTCAAATACTTCATTGATCTTACCACAGTTCTTTAAATGTTCTTGCTGCTCTCTTTAAAAGAATTTTCCACTTTAAAAAGTCCTCAGCTGAATGTCATTGCACATCCAGTCTGTGAGACTGGAGACAGTCTACCAACCATTTGCAGAAGAAATCAATGTTTTTTAGTGTTAAATGGCAATTAAGGTGCCTGAACTATATTTTAAGACCTAAATTCTAAAATATTTAGTTCTGTGAAGTCCTCTTAACATAGTCATCTTTAAGGACATAAGAAGCTCCGACAAAGAGGTAAAGAACAGCCTACTTTTGGCATGTACCTAGGTAGAAAATGAGCTTGTATCAGGTCAAGGAAGCAAAGTTACTGAATTTCCCCTAAAATGTAAAAGCAAAGGCAGTAAGTGCTACGAGAGGCTGCCAGGGAGACTGCAGAGCCCCCATCTCCAGCAGTCTTTCAGAACAGGTTAGGACAGATCCCTGCCATGAAGTACCCCTGGCTCTGCTCATGGTGAGGGGAAGGACCCCATGACCTCCCAAGATGCCCAACCAGCACTATGATTATACAATTTCACAAGTACTTGCTGCAATTTTGGCACCACAGCTTCTCTTTTTGTTAATTTTTCTTCCCTGATTTAAAATTCTACCCTCACAGAGGACCTTTGTCCGCTCCCAGTTTTTATCATCTCTACTAAGAAATAATGCTTGTACTTACAATTCTGGAAAAGGTATTTCTTTCTCTTTCACTCCAGCACTACTTTCTCATGTGTTTACTTTTATACAGTGCATCAAATAACACTGTTTAACAACTTTTTGCCTTAAAAGTGTGGTTCAATAACTTTGCAACATTCATTTAGCCCAAACTCTAATATTTAATGTTTATGATGTTTGCAACTCTTGGCCAAAGTATAGCATCAAAGGAGCATGTATGCACTGAATTGTATCTTGTTAAAAAGAACAGCAGCACTGAAAAAAGTTATATTGGAACGATCTATAAACGTGTTTACATTATATGAATGATTTGCTGTTCCTTCACAAGGCATGTAGGAAGTCAGCACTTCTCAAATGTGTAAAGTATTTCCATGTGCTTAAAGCGTGATCTTTCCAAAACAAACAATGATTGAGAAATTTTTTATTATTCTTTATTTCCCTGCCAGCTGTTTTTTTGGACTCTCCTCTCAGCCACCTTCTTTCTTTCAGCCAGATCTCTCCTTATTGCTCACAGTAACACCTACTCAAGCAAAGGTACATGCAGAGCTGGAAGACTCAGAAACAGGAGGATCTCAGGCTGATTTAATTGGCATTTTCCTTAGATTACTCTACAATGTGTCTTTGTGCTATCTTAGCTAGTGGCAGGTCTGGCTGCTGCTTGGGATGGAATTTGGGCATCCTACATTAGAGCCCAAAGACCATTCCTGCTGTTCTGTCCCAGTGCCTGCTCCCATACAGCAAGGAAGCAAAGGACAACCTGACTGAACTCTTCCAGCAGCCTTCTCATGGGACCAGAACATGCTGCATGTCACAGAGATGTCCTCTGAAAACTGATGAGGAACAGTCAGGCATGCAAGTAAGCTTTTGGGCCATTCCAAAAATCAAACAGAACACTAAAAATCACAAACAAAACANTAAAAAATCACAAAAAAAACAAAACAAAAAGAAAACAAAAACCACCCCAAACAAACACAAAAAAAAAAATATCCACCAAAAAAAAAAAAATCATTTTAAAAATCCCTAATCCTAAAAACAGCTCCATTCCAAAGCATAGATATGGTCCACTGCTGGCCACAGACATTTTAACTAACAAACACATTGGTCATGCCATTCACTCCTGTACAATTAACACTGTTGGCTCTATTTCATTTACTAAATTCCAGTCATTACAGCTGTGCAAACTTATGGGTCTAATTTGTATTTATACTAATATGTGTATATAAACATGTGCTGCTTCAGCCACATAAAGGAGCCATAAAGCAAATGAACAAATATTATTTTAACAGAGCAGTATCAGAGAGCCCAACCATAAAAAAGAATCAAGTCAAGCAGTTCTGATTATGTCTGTCCACCAAACAGCTTAATTTCAACTACGGCATATTTCCTAAAGCATTCCAAACTAAAATCCTGCAGAGAGCTATGGGGAGACATAGCACTGCACTTTCAAAATACAGTCTCCTTTTCCAAGGCCATTGCTGTGGAAATGAAGGGAGGGAAAATAACAAATGCTTTGCCATTTTTCCTCCAGAAACATTTCTTAACAACATAAGAAACAAAAATTCATTAAGTCAACATCATGTGCTGAATGTTTATGCACTTTGATATAACAGTAATTACTTAGTAAGGCCAGAACCCAATTAATGTTTTAGACTTCAGTCCATGGGCTGGAGTGCACAGGAAGCATTCTGACGATACATCACTTAAATAAAGTTTATTTGGCATACACTTCAAAACCAGAGTTCAGAAACTCAAAGCACAGTTCAGCATGTATGTGCTTGACTCTTAACAAAACATCTTTATTTAAACAGAGGGCTAGAGATTTAGTATGACAAATGTATTTACTACTGCTAATCATTCTCCATCAAGCCACTCGGAAGTTGCAGTCATATTGTATTTATAAACTTCGGAGATTTAAGGGAGCAGTAGGTGGGTCACAGGACTGAGGATCACTTTTTAAATCCAGCATGTTAGTCCTAACCTGAGTTATATCATTCAGCATATTTGGTATCCCTCAGCTTATATATTTGAATTCTATACCCATGTATTGTCAGAAATGGTAGAGATCCAGCAGCCACGATTTTTTTCCTCTCTTCAGAAATAGTGTCCTTCCTAGCAAATCAAAGCTCATTGTTAAAAACAAGGCACTGTAACTGATGAAAAAAATTCAATGCAAAAGCAATATGCAATGTACACTCTGACTAGGAATCAGGAAATGGTGCTTAGCAAATCCCATTTGTCCCAGGGCCACATGCATCCCCTGTGAATCTGTTCCAGAGAAGCTGCTTGGCAGGAATGCTGCTTCTCTGAGCACCTCCACCCAGAGACCCTCTGGAAAGTGCTGTGACTCCCCTGACTGGGGCATTTGGGTTTCCTCTGGAAAGGGATTCTGCTTTGTGGAACTGACACTGAGCCCAGAGTGTCTGAGCTGGGACACAGCCACCACACATAGGCACAGAGGCACAGAATGCTCAGTGCCACTGGAAATTTTACCTTTACATGCATGTCCTCTAAACAAACACACCTATTCCAAAAGGATCTATATGCCTAAACACACTAGTTACTCTTGAAAATAAGTGTTGTGATTTTGCTGTGATTCTAAACTACCAAGAGTTACAAAGAGGGAAACATTCCACCCAGCTGTAGAAGAGAAATGTGCGTGGTATGAGCCAAACGAAGATTAAAAAAAAAAAATACCAATTAAACTCAAACTGGCATTAATTTCAAAGAAATCAACTCCATCTGAAGAGTTTCAGTCTGAAGACAGACCAGCTGAGCTAACAGTGAAGGAAGCCTTGATTGCTTTATTTTTTAACTTTAGGCAAAAACTAAAAGCACCCAAAAAAACCCCACCACAATCCCCCCTCACACTAAAACACACTGCACCAAAACCAACAAACCAACCAACCAAACCAGAGCAGTAAGAATTGGCAAAGTAAGGCCCCCTCAGGAGCTGCAGAATAGTTGTAGCCTAAACCACAGTGTGACATGCACCTCACTTACCTCGGAGTACCTGGCGTATGTCTAAGCAACTTTGAAGGAGCACAATTGATTAAAAAGGTATTTTGACAGACTTTTTTGAGTTTGGGACAGGATTTTGGATAATTGCTCCATGAGCTATAAAAGAAACAGACTGAAAAACAGGAGCAGCCGCTGAGCAGTTGTTTGCACAGGAAGCAATATTGCAGGAAAAGGCAATAATAAAGAACAGTTAATTTGACCTGAGCTGATGAGGTCAATGTTTTAAAAGAAATAGCTCCACATAACCTAAAATAAGAATATTATTTCCCATCAGAATAATACTGCAAGTGTAACACTGCACAAAATCTCTTCCCTAACACTTGTTATGCGTAGCTTAGTGGTAACACACATTCCTGAGGTGTCCTAGACATCCTGTGTCTGACAAAAATCCATTCCTCTGAAATATTGGTTCTATGACTGCTCCCTCCAGCAAGCTCTGGCTGCTCCAGGCTGCACACTGCTCTCCCTAGCATCCAGCTACTAATAACCTGAAACTGCATGAACTGGAATAAATCTGGGCAATATTCAGAGCCACAAAGTTATATTTAACACCGCTGCTGTGATTTGGACAGGGAAGCAGTAGCTGGAGCAGATATTTCACTCTTAATTCGCTGCCATTCAGAGGTGCTGTTGACAGGAGATGGAGCCCAGCTCAGCGGAAGAGCCACGAGGTTAGGAATTTAGTAGGGCTGGATCCTATTCCTCCTTCCTCCACTGCTCTGCTGTCTAATCCTGGGTGAGAACATCTCCTCCGGGCATCTGGTTCCCCTCCCTCCCTGACACATCTATTTAAACTGCAAATTCACTGGAGTAGGGACCATCTTGGTAATGATAAAGCACATACAGCACTCTGCACTAATAGTTCTATTAATAAATATTCCCACTGCTATTAAGTAATAAAACAAAAACGATTATAAGAATTGAAAGGTAATGCAAGAAGGCAAACTCTCCCAAGCAAGAGCAAGCCAGGGGACACCTATGTTGTTTTCCAGCATTTTTGGGCAATCCAATTAGAGGTAATTGAGTTTTTAACTGCATGAGATTACTCCAAGAATACCATCACTAGAGGCTAAGTGTCCTGGGAGGCTGGGGGAAGGGAGAAAAGAAACATTACAGAACTGGAAGGAACAGAAAAGGGACAGGCACACAGCCTGAAATGTGCTGGAGATGGCATGAGCTGAGCCAGTCTAAGGCACTCAGATTTTCTACAAACATGGAATCCACAGCTGGGCCACAGACTCAAAGGTTCTGTGTTCCCAGTTCAACAAATTAAACAGGATTAATTAAATAAATCCACACTTCTATACATTTTTAACCATAATGGTGAGGTAAAGCACAGACCTAGAAAAGCCTGTAAAACCCTGTTCTGTAAACATCCAGGGGGATAAGAAGGGAACTAAATTCATGCAACACAATTAATCCCTGTTGCATTTGAAAACTGCCATTTGTCTGCAATACATATGAGCATCTCTTTTACACCTTAAAATGAGCTCCACATTAAAGCTACCTGACAACCAGACATGGTCATTACATACACCAAGAAACAGAAGAATGGTTCTCTTGCCAGACCTTGCTTTGCACCTCCTGACAAGCCCTAGAAATGTGGAAATATAATTAATTTCAGACAAACTTCACTCTTTTAGACAGCTGCTAAAGTCTGAAGTATCACAATTGACAGGAAATCTCATTTTTAGCACTACTGTAGCAATTAAGATTGCTACAGTTTCTTTTGTAGCTTTACCCTGATTTGAGAGTGAATTTAATAAGACTGTTTTAAAATATTCAGATGTGCTGAAAGTATATTTCTTAATAGGATGAACATGATAAGGAAAAAAGCCTGGCAGCACTGTCTTCCCCTACTCAAAGAGGTAAATCAAACTGATTGATTTGGAATGTAAGCTTTGTGCAGAGAGGATAGCATTTACTGAAAAAGTTAAAGAGCAGACTACAGAGGAAAAACTTCTTCCACTTGAAAGGAGAAAAAAAAAAGGAATTTCACAAAAGGAAAAGTGAAGGAGACCTTGTCCCCATGAACTAATTGTCTGTCTCATGCTATAGGGGATGCTCTTGCTTAGCTTACAAGTGAAAGACATTCCCTCCTCCCTCTGCAAGCAGAGGAACTGCAGCACTAATGACACCTTAAATGAGCTAACTTCCTTGAGCATTGCTCAGGAGACTAGAATGGACATGCTCCTAACTCAGACACCAAGAAACATGTCTGATTAGCAGTCAGGCAGAAGAACATCTCTGACCAAGGAAAAACACTCATGTTCAAGCTGAAGAAAAACCAGTAGATTGCCACAAGTGGCATATATTCATATCCTTTGTGCAAACACCAGCTCTGGATCAGCCAGCATCTCAGCAAGCTATCTGGCTTCCCTTCTTTTGAAACAAAACTAGAGGAAAACATCCATCAGAAAAGGTCAGTGGCCAAACTATTAGGAAAAAATAAAAGCCCAGGAGAAGGACTTACATAGTGATTCTTTAAGTGTGCACTGCTAAGCCTCTGACAGTGGGCACAATCCTGACTTTTCACAGAAATGCACTGAATTTGCAGAACTGTTGTGCCAGAGCATTAATTAGAATTGTATTTCTTAAGAAATACTCAGTACTCCCCTATAGCTGCCCCTACCAGCAGGAGTGGTGTGAACCCCATGGTTTAGAGGGGAACAAAGCCAAAGCAGCTACAAAGAGCACAACAAAAGCTCCACCCACTTCACGTGGACACCTAAGCAAAACGAGGGGACTGAGCATCTCAAGTTCTTAGAAAAACACTCAGCCTTGCAAACAAGCATGTCCTAAGGTGAGTGCCAGGTGGGAATTCACCTTACACTGGCACTAGAACACGCCTTCATGGATCATGTGCAATGAGCAGAACTGCTTTTCACAAAACTAATCCTGCTCCAACGCCAGCAAATTTGCATTTGATAACTACAGTAACTTTCCAAGATGCATCACAATCCTAATCTGAAAACATCAAAACTTTAAGATTTTGTTGCATTCCAGAGCCAATTTTAACAGCGAGGCCAATTAGCCAGCAGAACATTGTGTGAACTTTAGGTCTTATTCATTCCTTCAGTTCCTATTTCGATGGTATTTGTTTAACTAAGGTTACTGGTTCTTGCTACATTTAATGCTGCACTGCTCAAACTTGGCATGTTGTGTGCTGAGGAGGTACTTGGTGTAAATTGAGTCAGACCTTAACCATCCCCTAAACCAGAGGCAGAATGCAGCACACAGAGCAGATCTTTCTGCCTTTGAATGGACTTTCGTGGCTCCTCTTTGCATTCTTTCTGATTTTTGGACTCAAAATGCAGCCAGCACAACTCTGCAGCCCACAGCTCTTCCCAATATTGCATTCAGAAGGAGAAGTCCCTTCCTATTTGTTGCTGGACTATTCACTTACCCAAGGCCCCCCACACATGCTGTAGCTGAGGATGAAACTGGTTTACTTGCTTAGCTAAACTTCCAAATCCTCTGCCCAGAGCCTGTTATTTACTCTTGTATTTCTCATTTTGCATTTAGCTGTATTAAAACACATTTCATTCAAATGAGGCCAGTTTGTCAAAGTGACCCTGTAAACTGCCAATTTGAACATTATCCACAGAAATTCAACATCTGCTTCCAAGCACTGAGCTGCCTCCTAGCAGAACACCCAGAAACATTCCCAGGCTGTGGAACCAACTTCTTCAAAAATTACAGTTAGACAGTTCATTCATTTATTGTGCAGAGTATCAATATTGTTATTATTGTGTAATAGAATTTATTTGTTTTAAAATAATATCATGTAATAATTAATCAAGCACCTGTAAAGAAAATAAGGAAACATTCATCTTTCTAAACAAAACATGTAATTTTATTGGTGTAAAATTTTTGATGCAATCCATAGTCCATAAATAACAGCCACCAACTTCAAATGCTTCTATCCTCAGCTTTACAGTTAAAAAAATAAATAGGAATAAGTACAGTTGAACTGTTGTTTTTCAATTTAGGACTAAGATCAGTCAGGGCGAGGTATTTTTTGTTTCCTGGGATTGAACAAATTAAATTATTTATGTATTCACATTTTCTGAACACTGATGAATAAGCAATTAGTTATCTGGCATATCCCCTATTATTCCAAACATTAGGATTTAGATGTCCTGCTGCTGGAAACCTCTTCATCCAAGTCTTCCACCATTCATGGTGAAAGGCTACTTAGGGCTGCAGATCTCAAATGTCCACTACCACATACTGCATTTAATATTTGAAACTAATTAGGAAATACTTGCACTGTGCTCATCACGTACATAAGCTGATCTTCTTCCTTTTCCCACAGAAAAGCCACAGCTTTAAGAAATTCTGACAATATATTTTAAGAATATATTTAAGAAAAAGTACAGGCATTCAGATAGAGTATTTTTAATACAGAACAACAGGCATTTTCTGTCTACTGGTTTCTCTACACAGACAGAAAATCTCTCATGAAGCATATTAATCTCCCCCAGACAGTTAGATTTTAAAAGAAATAGGAGGAAGATCAATTTACACCACAGGAAAACAAGAAAACAATCCACACAGCTTTGCAAAAACTGACACTTCTTTTGGAAAAATAAGCTGCAAATGCTTCCACACTGTGAACACTTTTGATAGATCAATGAATGCAGCACAAATATTCATGGCAAAAATAAATCAATTACTGATAAGAAACTAGTTTGATGCCCAGATTTTTGCTTTGCTGACTTCTTGGTTTGTTGAGGAGAGTAGAGAGTGTTGGTTATTTTCAAGACATTCAATTTACCATTATCAATTCTAAAATACAAAGTCTAAAAAGAGTACAGAGATTTAAAACAGTACAAAGCAGAAAACCAGTAAGGTGCAGAAAAGACAAGTCAGGACCACTCGTGCTCCCACCCCCAGCTTTACATTTATGTACACAAGCTGGTGTGCACTTGTACCAACCATGTCATGACACAGAACAGGAATGCTGAGAGATCTTCAGCTGCCACCCCAACGGTGACACATCTGCAAAAGTATTTGTTGCTTCCTACAGCCAAATAACAATGAAAATAGATTCCTTAACCTTGGCATTATTTTCTAGATTGCCAATCTCATACTCACAGATTACTCCAGTGCTCAAAATGAATCTGAAGAAAGTGCAGATGATTCTTGAACTTCCAAAATTTCAATTTCCAAAATTGGTACACCAACGAGAAAAATAATTCAAGGACACCACAACTTCACAGGGAGAGTTTGTTTTTTGACAACTACACAATGAAAATGCTCCATATATTTGTGATGACCCTTCTGGGTGGATCATCACAATATTCCAACTAGCAGGATGATGAAATTCTTCAATTAATTCCTAATTACTTATTAAATTGGAAGAGAACAATCTATTTCATGTAACACACAACTCAGGTTTAAACTACCTCTGAATTTCGTATGAGGAAGCCTCTGATCTTCTGAAAGGCATTAAAAAAATAAATAAACAAATCTTACCATTTTGATGCCAGTGGAAAACGTGACTGGTTTGACAGGTTTGGGTTTTTCCAGCTGCATTTCTAGCTGAGTAGATCTGTCCTTATGCTGAGCTAAGAGCAGAGAGGCAGGAAGATCAGAGCTCTCCTGTAAACATATGAGGAATAAATTTGAGTCCTAGATGAAAACAAATATTAATTAACACTGTCTATTCTTCTAAACTGCAAGCTGTGACTGCAAGGCCATCACTAGGAGAACAGCAGAATGCCAAGTATCCTCTCCCTCAGAAACAGTTCACAGAAAACGATCATTTTCAGTAATAAGAAAAAGCTGCAGCAACCTCATAAATCAGAGTAACCTGCAAACAACCATTTTAATAGAATCCACATTAAAGACAATATAACAGGCTCCTTATTCCAACTGGCCAATGCAACAATATTTATTAAAATAAAAAGAAAATTAGAACTTAATCAGAGAAGGAATAATACTGAGTAGTATAACTTGGATCAGATGTTTATCTAAGACACATTCTTTCTACCAATGAACTCAGACCAGTTTGAAATTGTTTCCCATTAGATTTCACCTGAGGCCGTTTGGAAAAGATCCTTGCTCTGCTCTGCACAATGGCACTATTGTAAGTGCAACCAACAGCATATTTATTTTCTCCTTCAGCAACTTATTTTTAGGGAAGCCAGCCAATTTTTAAATATATATATATATAAAGTAGTAAAATGAATAGTTAAGCAAATGAATTACTTAAACTATCAGGACAGAATGATTATTAACATACATATATGTAAGTGCATTTTTGAGAAAGCCAGGAAATTATTGGCCAAGTAATTTTCTAAGAGACTAAAGTGACTATCTACATGCACATAGAAATCCTTGAAAATACCTGGCTAGAATTACCATGAAGTTGAGAGCAGAGAAGAAGTTCAGACATATTCTTCCTGGACTGCTCTAGCACAGTATTTTATTCCTAAGGCCCTCACACACCACATTTACTTCTGTTTCAAAGAGCCAAGCAAATACTGAACTATGAACCATATTTGTTTCTCACTAAACAGATTTTATTGACAGGACTGTGATTTTTTAATTGTTCAGTTCAAGGTAAGAAGTTGGATGTTTTTAATGCCACAAGATGCCTTGCTGCTTTCATGGTATCTAGAGAAATCCTCTGAAGTGATCATGAAGAACAGTCACGTTGTCCACTGACTTTACACATAATTTTCCAGTCTTTTTTCCTCTCTCTATTTTATTACAGTCCCGTTGTCTTACCACTAGAATGCAAGATAAAAGCAGAAAAATCTCACATGACAAGAACTGGTCCAGAATCATGAATACAACAAAGGCATAGGTTCTTATTTGCATTTCTGTGATCAACTGGGAGGAGGGGAGGTAAGATGCTAAAAACCTAAATTGTAGACACATCTAATTTCTGTACAACTAGGTGAAAATTTAGACCACAAATGCACTAGTTTAGAGTCTGCTTCTTTCAAGTGTAGTACATCTCTAACCAGCATGCAGCAGAATGTGCTGCCAGCAGTCAGCAGAGGTTAAGGATGTTGAATTCTTCCAATCACCAGATTTAAGATGCTGGGTGAGAAGAGCGAAAAGCATTCTCTTCTTCTTTCTGATGTTCGTATTCCTTAAACGCTCACTGCATTTCTAATAAAATGATTCAAGGAAGCCAATTTTTAACCAGCTTCTCAAGAGTTCACACAATGACCAGTAACCAGATTACACAACTGTGGGAAACCTACACTGTGCCAGCAAGGCACCACATCCTGATTGTTTGTCCTTCTGAATATGCACAGAGCCCTTCTGTTAACTATTAACACACGTGGAAGTTCCAGCCCTGTGTTTATCCGTACCAGCAATTTTCTGTATGGGAAAACAAACTGTCTACACTATGAACAACGCTGGTTATATGCAACAATTTCTGGAAGATTTGTCTCAAAACCCTTGAGGTTCTGGTAAAAGTGTGGATATGACATCTTTAACACCTTTGCCTGACTCCAAGCTATGCCACAGTCCAGGGAAAACCTGCTCCTCTGCCATGTTCTGCAGTCTCATGTGCTAATGCCTGGGAATTATGGGCTGTTGAAGAGGAGAGTGCAAGTCCCATAACACACAAGACATCTAAGAGATCATCTTAGAATCCTCTGTATACATGTCAGAGAGTTTGTACAGCACAAAAAGGAAGTGCTTTAATATTTTACTCAGCCTGGATTATCCAAGACTTCAAGGTTTAATAAAATCCCCAAACAAACAACAACCCAAAATAAAACACTCACATAGCTCTTCCAGTGACGCATAAAGTGCATTTGAGAGTGCAAGTCTAAATTACAACAGGGTATTGTGCTTTTAAAGTGAGAGGTTTTATTGTAAGAGGTGGCCTACAATGAAGGCAACATAGAAATTGCCTAATTAGTACTGGGAGGCAAAAAGGACCAAACTGCTTTTCCAGTGGCCTGCAGAGCCTGGGTCCCCCCCAGTGCCTGGCTGAGCTCTCCAGCACTTCACATTGGTCTTCCTCTCCCTGTTCCCAGCCAAGGATGGGCTCATGGAGCCTTGGCCCCAGGTCCAGTCCTTTCTGTGCGAGCTCCTGCACTCCCCAGGCTGGCAAAAAGCCAGGGCCCACTGCACAACATTTAGAATACCAAACATTTTTCTGTGCCTCTGGACTACTTAAATTATCAGCTCTTTGAAGATGGTATAGCATTCTCAAACACTTCTGACACAACTGAGAACTTTACTCTATATGAAACCACCACAAGTAACACATAGAATGACCTGAACCTCCAAGATGATGAGAGGGAAGGAGCACTTCTCCCATGAAGGAAGGGATGAGGGCATTGAGATTGTTCAGCCTAGAGAAGAGAAGGCTTTGGGGTGACCTAATTGTGGCTTTCCAGTACCTGAAGGGAGCTGACAAAAGAGATGGGCAGAGACTATTTACAACAGCCTGGAGTGATAGGACAAGGGGGAATGGCTTCAAACTGACAGAGGGCAGGTTTAGATTAGACATTGGAAGAAATTCATTACTGAGGGTGGTGAGGCCCTGGCACAGGCTGCCCAGAGAAGCTGTGAATGCCCCAACACTGTGAATGTTCAAGGCCAGGCTGGATGTGGCTCTGAGCAATTTGCTCTAGTGGAAGTTTTCCCTCCCCATCACAGGGGGTTGGAATTGGATGGTGTCCAAGGACCCTTCCAACCCAAGCATTTCTATGATTCTATGAGATTTAGAGCTTCGTAAGATTTCTGCACCAAAGGTAAAATTCATTTCTTGACACGGAAAATAGCCAACATCTCTACTTGTACAATACAAAAAATGTGTCTTAAAGTTTTCCTTGCTGCCCAGTGGCAGGGGTGAACTTGGAAAAAAAAAATTACCAAGACCTGCCTACCAGTAGGTCTGGGCTGTAGGCTGACCACACCTGGTGATCTGTCCAAAGGCAATGCCAGATTCCCACTTTCCTCTGCTCTCACAGTCCTGCAGAGTCAGTGGTGTTACCATTGGCATGTCTGTAGCCAGAAATTAATCCTTTTTGGTTTAGCACAGAACCAGCAGCCACAGACATAAGATCATTTAAGTTAATTCTTTACACTGCTGCTGTTTATGCTTGGCATTTGCTGCATTTCTCAAGTTTTACTCATGATCAGTTTCATTTTCAGATTTGCAGCACAGCATTAGAGGGATTTCAGAGACCATAGGAAATGTTTATTTGTTTAACAACCACTGGTTTTCCAGGGACTTTGTAAGTCATTATACAAACACTTCAGTGATGGTTTTATAAACCTTAGTAATATTACACAACAAGTTTTGGCTCAAATTTAAGTTGATACTGCCCCTTCAGAAACAGAGACATAACTTGAAATTGTCCAGTTTCCTCCCTCAGCCTTTAAAAATCACCTCTATGTTGTTTTTAGAATATTAAGATATGTTTTAATAGCAATACATATGCAATAATAGTTAAAACTACTTATTTTAGTCATGTTTTAAGGTTATTTATGGCTATTCTTTCTGCAAGCCACCTGGTGAAGGTTTCCAGTAAAAAGTAAATGCTGTGTTAAATTAAAAAAAAAAATTAAACAACCAACCACACATCACCACTGGTCTCTAGTCAGTTAGGAGTGTGTTTTAGAACAGGATTTTTAAAAGTCAGAAACTCAAAATCCATATTATGATAATTAAACTCAAATTCATAGTGGAGTTTTCATTAATTTATCCACTCTTCCTTATTGTGTGGACTGTGAACACATTTACCTTTAAAGTGAAAGTAGATTGCTGGATGTAAAGATACAGGCTTGACTTTTTTTTTAAAGAACCTTCCTGCTCATCTCTGCTTTTGTCTACAAAAGGAAAACCAGTAACAGGTTGCCAGGAATCCTGGCTTGAAGAAAGGCATCTCTTCAGGAGGCCCTGAAACTCTCAAACTGTACTTAGATCCTCTCTCCATGTCAGTGCCTTCTGCACTGGCTCAAAGAGGAATTCACTTTTTCAGGAAAAGTAGAAAAGCTTCTGTATCCTGAATAAAAACTGAGACTACAAAGCAGGAATTAATACTATATTAGTGTGAGATGCACTGATATAAGAGAGAAAATATGATTTAGATATGCCAAGCAGCTTTAAACCACACTGACACAGCTGAACACATGTATGTATGCATATATCTTTTTTCTGATTTCCCTCAAGGTTACACAGAGACTGTGTGTACACATACTGTCCTCATGGGTGTTAAACTGTCAATGTGTGTGTATGCATGTCTGTACAGACACTTGTATCGAAAAAATTGAGATGTGAACCTTGTTTAAGTAACACATTTAGAGAGTGCCCACACATTATTGCATTTCAGATGCAGAATCAGTAAATGAACCAAGATTACCATGATTTCCAAAAGCAGTCTGAGTTTTCCTCTGTTTGTATATACAAGCTTCATTCACTTCAAAAGGAGCAACTTGTACAGGAGTTGCAGTAAGAGAACATGACACACTCAAGGCAAGAAAGTTTTTTGTTGTAGTAGTTTTTGAATACAAAGGGACCCCCAATCATTTAAGTGCTCTGACTGAGAAAGGGCTGACCAGTGCTTGGATAACTCATGAGGTTACTGTCCCCTGCT
Source organism: Buphagus erythrorhynchus (assembly GCA_013400855.1). Classification (NCBI taxonomy): domain Eukaryota; kingdom Metazoa; phylum Chordata; class Aves; order Passeriformes; family Sturnidae; genus Buphagus; species Buphagus erythrorhynchus. Next base: position 13,209 of record VZTT01015635.1, on the reverse strand, counting down.
CTCCACCATCTCCACTGCAGAGGTGGCTGAGTCTAGAAGCACCTCCTGATGACCTTTTTGCTTCCACACCCCAGACTATCAGCCACTACTCAGAACTGCTTAACAAGCTGACAGTGGTAGAGTCCAATTAAGTCTACAAATCCCAGATCTCTCATCCAGCCCCTAGCTTACCAAAATCAGAGTGGTTTACAACATTGAAATAAATAACAGGTGAGAGGATGGAAACACAAAACGTGCGAAACAGGGAAACAGGGCCAGATCTGTTAATTCCATGCAGGTAGCAGTGATAGAGATGAATGTCAATGCTACTGAGCATCCAAAGCCTCTGGTTTTGTTACTCACCAGATCATCCAGGAGTGCCTGTTTATTCTTCCTTTTCATCATCTGCTGTAGCTGTTCTTCCTTCTGCATGAACAGCCGCCTTTGTTCGCTTTCCTGCCGCTCGACCTCCAGAGCCTCCTCCAGCTCTTCCTGCTCCCGTGTCTGAAAGGGAAATCAGAAATCAGCTCACAGCAACCCCTGAGCTCCAGTGCCCCCCGAGGGACCCTGGGCAGGCCATGCAAGGGGAAAGCAGCCAAGCCCTACCTTTTAAAGCAGAATTTTAAGGTGATTATGGATGACTATTCTACCTCCTCATTGTCCAGTGTAAAGTTAAGATTTTTAACTTGCTGCTCACTGGAGTCTGGATCTGACTCCTTAAGTGTTAGGGAATGGGTTTTCCCTACACTTTCACTCAAAAGTGAGCCCCTCTGGGCTCCCACACATCCTATAACTCAATAATGTAAGTAGAGTGAACAAAAATAATCCCACAATATCATTCCTGATCATCCTACTCATCAGCTGCATCTTCTTTGCAAAGCATACTGTGCTTATCAGTGGTGTAGAAGAAAATGAGAAATTACAAATATGTGAATAGAGAAGCCTATAACTTTAAGCATTTAAGCATTAACTGTGAAAATGTCACATTTTCAGAAAATAAGGAATTTTTCCTATAATCTGGATTGCAGTCATATGACATGAGATGAAAAGAAAGATTACTAGTACAAAATGACAAGTTTTTGTTAAAGATCTATTTCTTGGCAAGTCATTTTTTAACCTGCAAACCATTAGGTAATCTGTATTTGAAAATCACAGTGAAAGAATTAAAAAACACAAGAGGGCTCAGAGACAGAGGAAAATAAAGGGATTAAACAATTTTATAAAGAAGGATTAAAAGAATGTCAGTTTGGTTGCAACAAGGTACAAAGAAAAACATACAGGAAACATCTTCCAAATCTTCTCCATCAAATATACTAAAGCAAAGGGAGATGCAGTAAAAATGGCAAGATAATTAAAATTTTATAAACTTAAATGGATGACTTATTGATGAAAGGAGTTTCAGCAAAACATCATAGGGAAAGACACTGATCTCTTCTCTGTGGTGACAGGACCTGAGGGAATGGCCTGACGTCATGTCAGGAAAGGTTTAGGTTGGGTATCAGGAAAAGTTCTTCTCTCAGAGGGTGGTTGGGCACTGAACAGGCTCCCCAGGGCAGTGGTCACAGCACCAGCCCTTGCAGAGCTCAAGGAGGGTTTGGACAATGCTCTCAGGCACAGGGTGTGACTCTTGGGGTGGTGCTGTGCAGGGCTGGGAGCTGGACTCAGTGATCCTTGTGGGTCCCTTCCAACTCAGCTTATTCTGTGATCACTGAGGCCAAGACCATAGTAAAGTTTGTTCTTAATCATAAAAGTTATATCATAAAGCACAGCTACCTAATAAAAGCCAGAATATGCAAAAATAAATCCCTTTACCAGACAGATCAAGCCAGTGGGTCCCAGTGAGGCCCAGTTACTCCTGGATGCAAGAGCTGACAGATCTCCTCACCTGCCACCAAGCCAACAGAAGCTGCTCCCATTTTGTAACTGGTGCAGTGACACTGGTAAAAAACTGGTCACCAACCAGCAACCACCCAGAACTGGGCTCTCTTTGCATTTAATGAAAGGAAAAAAAAACAAACAAGAAAATCCCCAAACTTTTAACTGAGGTTATGTCAGAGAATTAAGGGGTTTAGTTAGTTCAGTCAACAGAACTGAGGAGCTCAGGGTACTTTGAGACATTCCAAGGCTCTTCCACATTTATCTAAAGATTGCCTGGAATTTACACTAAAACAGAAGAAAACTTCTAGGGAAGTGCTGACAGACCTAGTCTGAAGAAACAGCCCAGAAAAAATATAGTCTGAAATAAGTAAACTGATAAACAAACCTAAACCAGAGCAGACTACAGGAAAATGGAAGAATTATCATGTGTCAGATCAAATTCTTTAAAGGAAGACCAAACAGAACAGTAAAAGAGAAGAGGTGAGTTCAACAGGCAGCAAGGGTTGTGTCCAGACTAAAGATAATCTAAACACAATCCTCATATGTGAAGGAAAAGATAACGACAGTGAAGCCTGGAGTAAACTCAAGCCTACAAGTGAAGAAGTAAATAGAAAGTAAAATCACATTTCACCACATTCAGGAAAGGATAATCAAGAAAACATGCACATTCACCATCACAGAACTCAGACACAACTATTTCAAAACTGCACTAAGCAGCAAGTGAAATTAAACATCTAGTATAAAGTAGGAAGCAACAAGTTACCCTGTGACTGAAGAATTGCAAATATTTAAGGGAGAAACACTGGAAAAGCTGTAGTCCACACAGGGTGCAAGGTTTTATAAATAAAAAGTGTATATAAATATCTATATAAAATTATAATTACAAGAACACCAAGATTTTCACTATTTTTTTCTAAACTACAGGAGAAGAACAGTCTTAGGATCAATGTTATTTCCAGCAGAGATGGGAAAACAGAGTTCCTTTATGAGAGGCATTAAGATCTCTGCATTCAATTCTGGCCCCTTCTGCTTGCCAAACACAAATTCAAACTGGAGCAGGCAAAGGGTAACAAAAACAACAAGAGGGACAGAAAATATCTGTATCCCTCAGAAGCAACCTATTACAGTGGATAGAAAAAATTTAAGTCAAGAACGAAGGGACAATGACTGGCCATAAGAAGTTTAACCAAGAAAGTAGGACACCTTTTACCATGCATGGAGTAAAGACATTCCAAGACTTGCTAAGAAGAGCTGGAGAGGAAAACCCTTCATTTAGGAGAGGCAAGATCATGCAGTTTTTGTAATAACCACTGTGTAAAGTCCATTATTATGTTCCAATTGTTGAAAAATAAATTATGAATGTTTCAAATGTTAAAAAAGAAAAAAATAAAAAAGGAGAAATGTCTCCAGCTCTCCAGTGAGTCTGGATTCACACAGGCTTGCCCAGCTTCCAGCAGCCAGCCTCCAGCACAGCAGGACTGTGGAGCACAGCAAACAGAAGTCCTGGGGGCTGGAGTGGGTACAGGGTATTACAGAGCTGCTTGACAGCATCACACAGGCCCTGCACAGGCTGTCAGAGCCACTTCCTCGAAGGGAAGGTGGGCTGCAGGCAGAGCTGTTCTCACTGTGACCCCAGAGGTTGCAGCTCCATTGTAAAATAAGACATGCAGCCAAAGCTTTGGCAGGTCTCTTCAAGCTCTGAAGCAGAGGATATTGCACAGTGTCAGAGACAGGATAACAGATCAGAGATGGACCCCTAGGGAAATTTCCTTGCCTTTAAAAGGAAGAGGTTCAAACAAACATTTTTCAGATTCCAATCTCCTCCTGTGAAATCCTAGAGCTAAAGAAATCACTCAGAGTTTTGCCACAGACTTCAGGGGAGTGAGGATTTCACCCCTACTGATTTGAAAGCAAGTCCTTAGTGCAACTGGATTACAAACACAAACCCTTGCTATGTCACACTCTGGGCAGACATTTTCCTTCAAGAACTGATAACAATGTGTATTTTTATGCTGAAAAAATATTTAACAGATTAAACTTTTCTTACAGGAATAAACGCATACAAGTTTATTTTTAAAGAACAAAATGATATGTGAGCCATAATTTAATGAATGAATCTTCAAAGAATCCTGTGTTTTGCATACAGATCATATATACAATATCCCTGATGTTACTGTTATCAGCTCTTGAACAAAAGTTTTAATGTTTGTTTCAACATCTTTCATTTTGAATTTTGCATAAACCAGGCCTGTGCTTTGCCTCAGTTTTACAACTCTCTCCTGGGAGCTTCACAATGTCTGAGTCTGGATTCCTTTTTTCCTTCAGATGAGAAAGGAACGATTGTCCTGGTGTAGGAATGAACTTCATCTCTCCTGGATATTGTCCAACAACACTGCCAGCACACATGCCGTGGTGATGTATTAGACACAGGCTCTACTGCCTGCCCCTCTTCTCAAGCCCTTCCCAAAATAAAGCATAACTATATTTCAACTATCAACCTCAATATTTAAACACAAAGAACTCAGCACAGTGCTTTCAGCTTTGATTTGTTTTAAGAAAGTACTCCACAAATCCTTTAATTCTTTTACAAATGAATAAAAATTGTAGGGGAGAGAAGTTAACTAACCAGTTTTAACTTATTCTTCTGAATGACTTCTTTGTTATCCTTTTGATACAGCTCCATTTTCTTTTTGGTGTTCTCCAAGTCCACATTGTTGGTCAAGTTAAATACTGCATAAACATTATAAAAGACAGAAAGCAAAAGTATTAGGTCAGCATGCATGACTATGACAAACACTATTCTTATGCTCTCTATCCCTTCTAGCCAAATATAAACATTGCAGTAACAGAACTTATTTAAACATGCCATATAAAGACAGAGACAATCTGCTAAGTCACTGTACTTCAATGAAAGCCAGCAGAGATTCTGTAGGTTTACATATCTGTAGGAGATTAAAATTTGAATCTTGCATCTCATTTTGTGACATTTGTAATGATACACATGAATAATCATCATATTATTCATAAAATACTGATCTTTTCAAGTAGTAGTTATAGCTAAGACCACAGTGATTCCTGTAAAATTAAATTAGACCAAACACAGGCATATGAAGTCAAGGTTAGAAATTCAGTTATTCCATTTCACAAAGAATAGCTAATGCACAAAGACTACAGTGACTGAATTCTCAGGTACACAAAAAAAAATTCACATTGCTTGGTAACTTAAAAGGCACCAATATACAATTACCTTTATTATGAGGAATCTGCAGATGCTTGCAGATTAATAGGCCAGCTGATATTCTTTTGATGTCTCTCAATGGTGACAGACCATATCTCATGTTATTATGAGCAAGCAGGGTCGGCCAGCAAGCTCCATAGTTTAGCACAACATTCCCAATTATCTACACATGGCACAGATGATATCTCAAGAAATTGAACAGTTTCTATAATCAACAGCTTGAAAGATGTAGATGGTTTGGATGATTTGTAACTTGATACAATGCCTGAGCCCTTCACCTCTAGGTCACTGGTTCACTTGTGGGTCAAGTGAATTCCAACTGAACGCCGTTATCACTGGGAAGTCGTTTGGTGATCCCCATCCAGAGTGGATGCTGGGCTCATGCCCATGGCCTTAAAGCTACTGAACAGTGCCAGCACACAGCACTCAAAGCCTCCAAGAGCTCTGTCACGTGGCTACAAGAGCAGCAGAGAAATTCGTGCTGCCATTGATAAATCCTTCACGAGAAACCACCGCACAGTGACTGAGCTACGCCAGACCCTGCAGAAGGGAAGGAGGTTCTTGTGGAAACCCCAGCATGGGACTGGGGAGGTTTTGGTTCAGTTCTCTCTTCTCAGGCTTTTAGGTAACCAGGGCTGAGCTAACCATGGGCACAGGCACCACTGCCAAGTCATTTGTACCAGTGAGGCTGCTAGAGAGGAACAGAAGGAAACAGCATGAAGTCTGTTGTTACTCATAAGGATAACACAAATCTCAGTTTGGGGAAGACCATATCCCTTCTTTATATAAATATATCATATCCCCACAGGTAACATGGCAGAAATGAATACTTAGGAGAGTTCTAGGCAAACCAAACCAAGAGTAGCCCAGAATGGCAAACCAGGTGACAGCTGTGAAGGAAACATCAAGAAATCAATGCCAGGAACAAATGCAGATAAGAAGAAACAGAAAGGTCCAAAATGGTAGAGCTGTGGGATGCAGCTCAGTTCTGCAAGCCCAGCTCAATACTGCCAAGAGAGGCATTCCTGCTGTTATGTCCCTTCTCCCCAAGCACAGGCCTCACTCTTTCCCCTGCTCTGATTCCAGAACTCCCTTGGATGCTCTGCAGTGTCAACAGAAATCCTCCAGTAACCTGAACTGGCTCAACACAGGGGTCAGACAAGTGCCAGAGAGGGTACCAGGGAAGTAATAAAAGGCTACAGATGGGAATAGGAATACTCTCTTTCCAAGAATACCAAACCACCACATCACCTTACTCTTATTAAAAATACTCAATTTCCTCAAACTGTAACAAAAAAGGGCTCAGCAAGATACAGTCCAAGAACTTGCTAACCTTCAAAAAAAACAGTCATATTTATTTTTCCCCTTTTCCAAATAATAAGCAGTATCAAGATGAATGACATTTTAATTCAGTCTGGCTCCTGAATCAGCTGAACTCTTCCAGCCCCACCCCAGCATCCTCAGTTCAGAAGGAAGATCTAAGATGGCTGAGTTTGTGCTTTAAGAATTCCAGAATCAACACCTGAGTTGAATTTTCAAACTTTGCCATTTTTCCTGGGCAAACCACTGGGCCTCTGTACTGGAGGTCTCCCACTGGCAAGAACCAGGAGAAGGGGAATAAAGGTTCCTTTCTCCTACACATCACCTGCTGTATCCCCATACTATAGCTTCAGGCAGCACTTCTCCCTGTGGCCTTGATCTCATCCCAGCTGGAACCTCTGGGCACTGCCATAACCCAAACAAGCCATTCAAACTTCAGCTCCTTGGTTTTTGGAAGCAAGCTACCCATCCCAAATGCTTTGGGGTTTTTTTCCTCTCCAAAAGGCATAACATTCTTCCTATTTCATATTGTGACAAACACACACTTTTTGGTTGTAGCAACCTCTCCTTAGTGAAATATTATTTTAGTCTAAATCTTTAGTATTTTAATGACCATCTGACTGCCAAATTTCCAGCCTACAGTTGCCCACTGACAAGAAATTTTAATAATTGAGTATTAAGGCAGAGAAGAAGTGTCATGTGCAAATGCTGGCACACAATCAGCCCAGGGCTCTGCAATGACAGCAGCTGCATGGGAATGTCAGCACTTCCTACAACTTAAATCCACACAGCAGCTCTCTAAACTCCTCAATGACGACACAAGAAAGAAATAGCATATGAGCCATGCTGTGCTAGCAGGATGCCCAGATGCCACCTTCAGGTGCATGAGGAGATGCCAAATTGCCTTTAGGCTCCTGAACATCGTGAATATTTCTCTAAAAATAAATCCAGCAATAAGCTGATGATCTCTGTTTTGTAATTATTGCTGCTTGAAACCTTCAGGATTTGTTTTTTTGCTTCTTTCTCAGACATCTTTATTAGGTTCAACTGGTCACAATTTGGTCTGTAAAACAAGAAGCTTAAGATTTAAAACTCATACTGGGGAAAAGCAAGCATGTTTTAAACACATGCAGATGCCTACATTTATTGAGGACTGCTTACAAAAATGGGTGTATTTTGATACTTCATAAGAAGTAACTTTTCTATCTAAAAAAAATCTATTTCTGCATCAATGTTTGGGAAATTTTCAGCAGTCACCTGCACAGTCACCCTAAAAGCCCACTGCTGTGCTCCTGGTGAAAGTGTTTATCCCCCCTTGTTTTCCTGCTGTGGCTGGAACCAAACCACAGCTACAATCCTCTCAGCAGTCAGACCTGCTCACACCACACTGACTCTGCTCTGCCCATCTTACTCTGCTTTGTCACTCAAGGATATTGTAGGACACCAGCAATCAGAGATCCAAACTTCCAGCACCCTCAAAGGCCAGAGAAAATTTGTCCCAGAGAACACTGATATATAGCCATTGACGAGGAACAAGACTGGAAACACTTAAGGCATTTTGTTGCAAGACTGGAAACAGTGTAAAAACGTGTAAAAGAAATAGTAAAATAGTGGAAAGTGTAACAGTGTAGCCTGAATCTGTCTACATCAACTTCAGTGTCAACAGCTGCCCTTCAGTGCATGAAAACAGCATCTTCCCTCCTACAATAAACACCTACCAGCAAAACAAGCTGCTCTTTGACACTGCATGGTTACCAGTGGCCAGCCAGCCAGCCAAAACATCTTTCAACATATTTTCTAATAAATTTTTCATGAGCTCCAAACATCTTTTCATCAATATTTATAGAATACAAATTCTTGCCATTGTATCCTCACAATACAGCTGACAAGTCTGCTTTGCAAGGGGCACTAGGGCACAAAAAATAATTAAGATATTATTCTCCTCTCGTGTCCCCTCCACAAGTTACTTGGCATTTAAATCCAACAACTATAAAACCAAAGAACACAGTTGCTAATACTAACATACTAATTTTAACACAGCTAGGACTATGCCACACTTTTTTTATTTGGCCTGCTTTGAGTTTTGCCAGAAGTTTATTTTAAATATACTTCTTAAATTAAAAAACAAGCAAACAACAACAAAAAAAAATCTACACCACAATAAAAAAAAATTATAGAGCAAGAAGAACTAGAAAGAGTTAAAAATCCCAACTCATATGCTACACCTACCCTGAAAAAATATTGGTGTAGATCTGAATATGAGTGGCAAAGCAGATGGCTGGTTTGAAAAGGTTTCAAAGAGAAGACAGACTTATTTTTGTCCATGTTGAAATATAGCATAAGCCGATATAAGAGGCCTGAAGCCCTTCAGGGAAAAGAAACAGAAGCTGTTTTGTATGCAACAATTATTTATCTACTTATCCATCTCACATTGGTTGGTTTATAAAATGACTTGCCTTGAGACATCTGTTAACTATAACAGGAAGACTATTGTGTTTTTGTGAAACATTTCATTCTATTTAGGTGAAACTCCCAAGTTCTGAAATTCAGCCTCTACAGGGAGACTTTCTCTATTTTTCAAAACAACAACGTTCATTATACAATTCTACAACAAATGGAAAAAAATTTTCCTAGTTTTAAAAAAGAAAATGAGACAAAAATTTTAATTAAATGGCAAAGAATTTGTCCAGAGAACATAGCAGTATGAATGAATATCACTGCACTGCAGGACTAAGTCCCTCAAAATCTCCCTGTTTTAGACTAACACTAAATATTATTAGCATTAGTTCATTATGAACAATATTCCTCCCATCCTAGCACAGACAACTCCTTAATAATCATCTTCATGAAACCCCAGACTGGGAATGGCAGAGGGCCACAGAGGGAGACACAACCTCATCCTCAGTTTGCCTGGGATGTCCCAGGCTACCCTGGCACCTTCCCTTGGTGCTTTTGATGCGTGATCCCTGTACTTTTAAAAGAGGCAGGAGAGGGGTCAGGGCCAGAAAAGATGGAAAAGAATTTAACAGGTCCCTTCCAACCAACACTTCTGTGATTATAATAAAATAATCAGAAACAAAAGAAAACTCATAATTAAGCCAGGAAAGTCTAGTTAGATATTAATAATTGTTTCTGTTTATCCTCAGTAGTCTTTATTAAGTCAATAATTTTTCCAGAAAAATTGCATAGTAATGAATCATTGAAATCACTCAGCCCCATCAGTCTAAGAAAGACCATTTTGGCTGGAGCAGTGTGAAATCTCTGCTCACGTGAGATGACTGAAACAGATCTTTGATAAAGCTGCCCAATTTCCAGTTGGGTTATTGCCTTTGTCAGGACCAGCAACACCATCCTCAAGAACACACACACAGGGAGGGTGAAAAAACCAAACCACAAAACAATAAACAGCACAACCCACAAGTGATGACAGATAGCAAAACCCTTTCTATCCAAGGATCACTTGTCAGATAAGTGTTCTGAGCAAGACAAGTCATGAGGCAGGTGCTATTGCACAAAGTCCTGGAGGATCTGGGAGATACAGGAACACACAAATAACAGCAGCCTCCCGCGAAGCTGAATGCAGGGCATATTTTTAAAAAGCAGCAATTACCACTAACAATTGTGCTGCGGTAATGCCTGGGGGCCTCGCTCAGGTACCAGGAGGAGGCGGGTCCTGCTCTGCAGAGCTTCCACACAGGGCTTGGAAAAATGGCTACAGACATACTCTGGGGAAGAAGAAAACCGTGTAGAAAGAGCAAGTGAAATTCACATTGTGTCCAGAGAGTGCAACTTGCAGCAATACTCAAAGGTTTAACCTCTCCTATGGACACAGACCTGACTCACTCAGATTTATGTTGTCCACACCTTTCCCAAAGGCAGGTTTTAACCCTTTCACTTTATTCCTAGTGCTAATGACAACAAACTGTGTTTACAATGTTCTCAAATTGTCCAACTGATTTTTCTTCCAGGGAAAACTCGCTTTAAAATGTGGTTTTTATTTAAAGCCTTGTTTAACACATTTTAGCCCAAAGCATTATTCAGTGGCTACACTCTAAACCACTTCAAAAACCTGTTTTTTATAATAGAAATCTTAAAAGGTGACTACTCTAATGTTTGTTTGACCTTCCCACACACACACATTACTGCTGCACCATCCAACTCTTCTATTTCAACAGAAAAAGTCTGTAGGTATAAAACAGCTGATATGAAGGGGAAAAATGTGTTTCAAGTGAGGTCAGCAATTGCTGTATCTCATTCCTTTGCTACTTTTGGAGCTGACCTACCTGGAATATTTGGAAAACCTATCAGAATCAGGGTCACATGAAAGACACCTATACAGGATGTTTACATTTTGTCTGTGCTAAGCAACTACCTCATTTAAGGCCCTACAACAGCTCCAGAAACAAAATCTTCCAGCAAAGAGAGGGGGGGGGAAAAAAAAAAAAAAAAAAGAAAGTAAAGCTGCACTTTGACCCTCTCACAGAAAAACAAAGTTTGGGGCACAGGGAGAGAGGGGAAATCCAGTTCCCTGGCTCCCTACTTTCCCTACTACCACCAGCTACTGCCAGCCTGCTGAATGTTGGCTCCACAGGGCAAAGCTGCCCTACACATCCTTTCTTTTCCATCTTGAAGCCAAATTTTCCACATGAGCAAGCAAACAGGGAATTCAGAGATACACAAAAATGAAATAACTCCTCTCAGCAATAAAGTGTGAAATTATTGTACAGAGTCAATGACTTTTAACACACTGTTTAGTCGCACCATTCACAACATGCACTGGAAAATGTCACACCAGACAACTGCCCAGGACCACAGCAAGGATGGCCTTGGGGACAAATGTGCAAAGGGCTTTGTCACCAGGGAGAGTGAACAGGGCTTGAACTCTTGCCTAAAGTGGTGTTATTGAATCTAACCAATCCTCTGGGACCTGTCTGGACTTGAGATAACATAAATGAACACACTGACAGTGAAAATTAAGAGTCTTCTGACTGCACCCCTTCTTTCCTCTCATCATCCTGGCTGATACATGAACAAATCAGGATGCAGTTGGACTTCCAATTCCTTTTAGTATTTTTGGTGTCCCTCTCAGGTAACTAATTCCAATTCCTAAAAATTCTATCAAGCTTCTTCACTATGCATTTACAGGGCAAAAACAATTACTGGCCAATTCACTTTTTTTCATAAGGTTACCAAGACCAGCCAGGTTTCTGCTGCCTCTAAACCAAGTTCCCAGTACAGGATTTGGAACCATTTGCAATGTAACCACCTAATCCCAAGAGCTGTAAAATCATAACATCCTGCACAAATTCATGAGGTTCAGACAATTTCAGGAAAACTTCAACTCCCTTGTTGCAGATGTTGAAAAGTCCTGCAACAGCAGTTAAGTGCGAAATTGTATTTAATGCTACATGAAAAAAAGCAGTTTTGCTTTTTTTTCTATGTGCCTATGAGCACATAGATTCTTCCAGGATCCTCTGGCCATTCTTTCTATTCATTCCTTCCTTCCCCCATACCATTCCAAGAAATACACAAACAAAGCTACACCCACATCATCTCTTCCAGATATTTGGACCCATGCGAGTGTGACTGGTGTTTCCCAGCCACACGATTTGGCTTCCCTGCCTCAGTCTCCTGATGCCAACAAAAACATGATACAGTGCTCACAGCAGTAAGTGCATTGGATACATTTCTACAAAACACCACAGTGCAAAAATGAGCAAGGGCTCCTTTGAGAAAACTGAAGGAAAAGTGGCATCTCCATGGTTTCCTTCAAATCACATTCACTGCTCCTCCTGCATGGCCTAAGTCACCTCTTCTTCCTCCAGGTCAAAAAAAAGAAAAGCCTCAGAAGCTCATAAAAACCAAGAACAAACCATTTAGGAGTCACTCCTTTGAACATATCCTTGTTTCTCTAAGCAAAACCCATCACTCCACCATAAATCACAAGTCACTCTAACTAAGAAGAAAATAAACTCTGTTGATAACATTGTCCCTTCCCCAAAGGGCAAAGTTCTGCTTCAGCTAATCCAAAGAGAAAGAAATCAACGTCTGTTCCTAAAACTTCTCCTTCTGCACAGCAACATAAAATGCTACCACAGTGGTATGTAAGGTCATCAGCTTCAAAGCAGCTTCAACTACTGTACTTGCAGAAGCAAAAATGATGAAAGACACCATATGGCTTCTGTCATGGTAGATAAAGCTAATGGAGGCATATAATGAAAATTTCAATTTCTCTCTTTGTTTAATCTTTGCCCATGCAGCATTGACAGTCTCCTGCAATCCTTTCTTTTCCAGCTTGCTTCCTCTTTGGATTGTGTTTTTTTCTCTGGCAGATAAAATGTTTTATTTAACAATGTTCTACAGTTCAGCAAA
>VZTT01015633.1:4917-16199 GCA_013400855.1 Buphagus erythrorhynchus | reverse complement strand
AAAACAGCAACAGAAAAAAACAACCAACCAACCAAAAAACATTAATGGCATTTACTTACTATGGAATTTAGTAAAAGAGTATTAGTAGAAAACATATATACACTAACAGTAGAAGGCAAGAGAAAAGAAACTAAGATGATATAGTTCAAAAAGTGTCATGACTAGTTTTAAGTTTGTTTCTGGATATTTTGATGATCTTATCATCTTCAAAATTTTGAGAGTAACTTGAAGAGCTTTTCTCTCAAGATTTGGAACAAATTGCTGCATTAACTTCAGTTTACCCCAAATTGTCTACATTTAAATAGCCACACTAGAATGCAAGAAGGTTGGTTGGGAATATTTTTCAATGTGTTATATATCTGGCATTGCCTTCCAGTAAAATAATCAGCAAATTGAAATTTAGACCTTTTTATGCTACAGTATTTTGGAACTTTAAGAATCAGCCAGATGGAGCTTCCAGAAGCTGACATGAAAACTGTTAAATCTAAGTTAGATGTTTTAAAAGCATAATACAGAAATCAGCAGTAGGATCAGACTTACTGCTGCTACCACTGTAGCACCAATCCTTACTTTTATTTACATTTGCTAATGTATAGAGACATGCAATTTCAGTAAAGCAGTATATGCTGTGCAGGTAAAAATCTACACAGAAATTAGAAACACTTTTTATATATATTTTCAATATTTTTAAAAATTTTTATTTCTAAAGTTGACAGTGAATCAAAGCTTAATTTGCTTTAAAATAAAACTTCTCAGCAATGTGAAATATTAGTTACACCAATAAGAATCTACTTTAGGAAAAAAAAAGAGAAGGGAAACATAATACATAAATCACTGTGTCTCAGTAATTTAAAGGTCTTTGTGATCACAGTTGCACCTAATCTGTGCATATTATTTAGAGGCACAGGGTCATTTTACAGATTTATCACTGAACTAATAAAAGAAGAAGACCTTTGTTCCAAGGAAGGTGGGAAATCTTTAAACTTTATTATTAATGTTCTTAGAAATAGTGAAACAAAATGCACATGCTTCCATGATATGTTGGCTCTCCAAAAGCTTTTAAGAATCTTAGGGCTTCATATAATTTTTCAGAATCAGGTAAGCCCTATAATGTTACCATACTATGGAAAATGCATACACATAGTGTCTGCATAAGATTTAAGTCTAAATGGCTTATTAACTCCCATCTCCAGCTGAGACACATTTATGTTTTGAAATAAATAATGATAATTCTTGCTTATTTTACTGCTAATAGAAGATTTTTCTGCCATGCTGTAGAAAGAAGCACTGCCTATAATACACAAAAGTAAACTCTAATCTTAAGGAAATGCACTTTACTTATTGAGCAAACTGAATCGCTATTAAGTTCTTTACTGTTCCTATGGTTAATATATCATCGGGGCATTTTTTTAACAGTTGTCAATAGCATGTTAGAGATATGGCTCTGTATTCCTCTATTTTAAGTATGTTTCCAGGACAGTTCAAATGAGGAAAATTGTTACTGACCATCATTTCAGACTTAAACTGACACTGTTCAGGAAGGACACTCCAGATCATGAACTTTTAATGCTTTCTGTATCCGCAGAAAAGAGATGTCCAGCAGAAAATACACTATGATTATATCGCAGGGTACTAATCTCACTTACAAGAAAGAATAACTAGATTGATGGCCTACATAAAAGTTAATATAATTCTGTCTTTTAACAGTAAAAATTCCAAAATTAGGACTTTGTATTTCAATATTTTTCTGATACATAATTTTGCTACAGAAAATTCACACTTAATCTATGAAGACCTGGGGCATCAACATAACAGGCAGCAGACCTTTGTTATTGAACTGACGTATGCATCTGTGCTCCTCTAGTTTCCAGGTCCTGTGCTAGGTAAGCACTATTCCTGGATTGTCCCACTGGCTCTGTTTTGGTGTCTTGTTGGGAAATGGTGATATGAGCTATCCACAACTGACTGTGGGCTAGTGCATTTGGAGGCTATCTCAAGATCCCACTTTTCAGCAGTTTTAAACCTCATTTTTTTCAGCACTGATGTTCTCAAGGTGGGCCTTGTACCACGAGTACGTCCATGAAACTCCAGATCTTTAAGTCCAGGCACATTTTCTAAGATACTAGGTTAGAAGGGACTCTTGAATGTTCCACATGGGCCTCTTCTGCATGCCCAGACGCCATCAGAAAATTGGGGGTGTGAGCATGTGGGGGGTTGGCTAAAGGGGGGTGGTGTGTGTATAATGATTTTTCTAACAGCACATCATTAGAGGGAAGGAGGAAGAAGGAAATTATGTGGTGGATTGGCAGTAGGGTAGAGTGTGACATATGAAGACTGCTGGGATAGATTACTGTCCTGCTCTAAATGAATATATGCACTGGACAGTCAGTATATACTAAAATGCAAAGAGGCAGCATTCAAAAGCAAGTGTTCTTCCTTTCAAATTTTTCTGCTGAAGGGGGTCCCTTCACTATCCTGCCTAAAATACAAACTAATATCCTGGAAGAAGACTGAAAGGCAGAAATTTTAGTCTCCAAAGCAAAGATAATTTGATGTAACAGATTAGGCAGAGTCAACACTTTTTTCAGTGATTCTGGGAAAAAAGAACATCAGGGAAAGATAAGAGATCTCTGTGGCAGATTATATGCAGAAAGTAATGTGAACATTGCAATCATTCCAAAATCAGTTCTTACTGATTCAAAACACCCCATTCTCTGATTTTATTTAATTAAACATTAGCAACTCAAATGAAAGACACAGAAAATAGTCAAAATATGTATTTAGTATATACAAACTTTAGTAGTCCAAAAGAGACAGGTGTAGGCTCTGCCTCATGTGGTTTAGTCTCTAACTGAGACAAGTGGAAAAGTCTGTAAATTCACACATCATGAACCACCTAATATTGTCATACTTACAGCTGAAAAGCAATAGTACCTAAAGTTATGTGGTCACTACCCCTTTTGCTTTTATTTCACAGTTTTCTGCTTATTTCTGTGAAAAGACGTATGATAGGTATTGTCCTGGGGTACAATGCAAAAATGTGTATTCTATCACCATCTGTTGAAATGTGGGAAGGGTGGTGATCCTTATCTCTGTAGCCTCTGTACCCTCTGCTGATAGGCCATCTGATAAAATCAGGAGGATGATCATAGTTATCTTTTCACAACCCATCCTTCCTCCAGAAGATATATTCTGTTAATGGGCCATTAAGTCCTATTGTGTGACTGATAAGATTACATCATCCCATTGGGAGATGCTCCAGCCAGGGGGAGGAGCCAGGCCTTTCCTACCTAGATAAAAAACTGGGGTTTGGAACACGAAAGCAGCCCTTTCCACTGGATCCCAGAGGAAAATCGGACCTTTTCCACATCATCGCTGGACCTTTGGAGGAAAACTGCACTCTTCTACAGGACCACTGCTTCAACTGAACCACATCTCTCATCCAGGAGGACTGCAGCCACCATTTATATGGACTGCTACTAACACCCTGACTGACAGGGTGTCAGGTTGTATTCCGACTCTGTCGGTGGGTTTTCTTTTGTATTCTTGCATGTATTTTATTTTTTCTCTTTTTTCCTATTAAATTGTATTACTGACTTGGAGTCTCTCACCAGTTTTGCTTTCAAACCAAGACAGGTATCAAATCATATGATACCTACAAACTATGTGTGTTATGGCTATGCAAGGTATGGGGCCCATTTTAATGCACAAGTTAGAAGACTGAATGACTGGCTGGTAGCTGGTGCACCTCGTGCAAGTGACTGTTTCCACACAGTGGGTTGACTCTGGCTGGCTGCCAGGTGATCACCAAAGCCTCTCTGATTTCCCTCTTCAGCTGGACAGGGGAGACAAAATGTAATGAAAGACTTGTGGCCAATATAAGGACACAGAGAGAAAATTCAGCAAATTCAAAATAGACTCAGCTTGAGGAAATCAGTTTATATAAAATCAGAGTATGATAATGAGAAATAAACCAAATCTTTAAAAGATTTTCCTCTACCCCTCTCTTCTTCGTGGGCTCAACTTCATTCCCAGATTCGCTACCTCCTTCCCTCAGTGGCACAGGGGAATGGAGAATGCAGGTTGTCGGTTCATCATGTTGTCTCTGACTCTCCTTCCCCCTCACACTCTTTCCCTGGTCTAGCAGAAGATCCCTCCCATGGGAGATAGTTCTCCATGAAATTCCCCTTCCCACAGACTGCACTTCGTGAACTGCTGCAGTGCGGGTCCCTTCCACAGTCTGCAGTCCTTCAGGAACAGGCTGCAGCAGCACGGGTCCCCTGTGGAGTCACCAGTCCTGGCAGCAAACCTGCTCTAGCATGGGTTCCTCTCCCCACGGATTCACAGGAGTCTGCTCCAGTGCAGGCACCCCACAGGGTCGCTGCCTGTTTCAGGCATTCACCTGCTCCAGCATGGGCCCACAGGATGCAGGCGGACATGTTCTCCACTGTGGATCTCCTGGGCTGCAGGCACACGCCCTCCCCCCTCACAGGCCTCCGAGGAACCTCTGCTCTGGTGCCTGGAGCACTTGCTCCTCCTCTTTCTCCACTGACCTGGGTGTCTGCAGAGGTGCTTCTCTCTCATTCTCACTCCTTTGTTTGGATACATTTGCTCTTGAGCAGCAGTGTTTTTCCCCTTCTCAAATCCTTTATCTCCACAACACTTTCAATGTCTCCAATGGGTTCAGCCATGGTCAGCAGCAAGTCCACCTTGGAGACAGCTGGCACAGACTTTATTTCACATGGAGAAAACTTTTAGCCTTGTAGGTCCACCACTACCAAAATCTTGCCACACTCACACTGTACAGAATGTTTGAAATGTAGACTACATGTGCAATATAATTAGATTTTATATAAAAATCTTAGCATCTCCAAGTGAGCACTCAATCCTTTATTCTGTTATCTCCCAGTTTATTGTCTCAAATCATTATGTGTGACATATCACTTTAAAATTTACAAAATGTCATCTTTATCTACAGTGTAACAAATTTACTATATCTATTCAGCACCCTTCATTTTACTGAGGCTTGGTGAGGACTAAAATTTTCCACAATTTGCAGGATTTTTCTTGTACATATTCATCATACTCTAGGTCTGTAGAAATTAAGCAAGATTATTTTCTTTACAGGTTACAGTACTATACTGCAGGCCTTTCAAATTGGTCATAGCACTTCTCAAAGTAAATTTTGTTGCTTCCAGCATGGCTCCTCATAATAGTAAATGCTTGCAGAATTGGGCCTTTAGTTTATATTTTCATTTTTCTGGGTCTCAAACAGTTAAAACAAGCTGCAGAAAATCCAATTAGGTAATAGCAGCAACACATGTAATATGAATTATCAGTCAGACTGCTTAAAGTTAGTAAATGCAAGGTAAAAAGAGATTAATTTCCTACATTAAGAAGAATAGACACCTAAGAGTGGTATGGCAGGGGAAGTAGTAGTTGAAATAGTACGTAGAGCTAAACTGAGGAATAGCCATATAGGCATATGACACTCATAAATATTAGTGTAAGCAGCTCTCTAGCATGTACACCACCAACCACATCTCATGACAAGAAAGATCAATGACAGGTATGTCACGTGTGACTAATAGCTGTGCTGCCTTTGTAGGAAGATTACCAGGAAGACTGAATTTGACCTGAGATTCATGGCTGCAGGAAACAGAACAGGGCTGGTGGTGATGAGGGTTGTGAGGGAATTCAGAGCTAAACTAGACGTGGGATTTAAGGTGCAGGAGTGTTACTTGGCACAAGGTGCTATACGGTTCATCCTTATTCTATATTCCATTCTACTAAAGGGGGGTAATATATTTATATATTTTCTTATATCACAGCAATGACACATGTTGTATAAAAGCAATGAGAAAAAGCCACGTGAATTTTTCCTTCTTCACATATTTTTTTAAAATAGAAAACAAATACTCTTATTTACACTAAAACCAACAGACAGAAGTATAAAACCAACAGTCGAAAAAATATTAATTGGAAACACAACTTTTAAAGTTAAAATTTGATAGTGTACAAATGTAAAGGGCAGGGCATAGACCTCTTGGCAGCAGTGTTGGTAGTATATTGAGCAGTATTGCTCAAATTCTGTGTTGAGCATGCTTGTCAGTACCCACAAACTTGTCAGAACAACAGTCCAAGCTACTACTAACACAGCAGAACTTAAATCCAGCATATGCATATTTTTATCTATAGCATTTTTTTATTTGTTTACACTTAATATATGATCTATCTTTATTCATAATACTACGGCAAATATTTGTAATACTGTACAAGAACAGTATTAACAGCTAGGATCTATTTAGTGTGGTTTAAATGTAAGCACACTGTTAGTTAAGTATGGGTTTGGAGGCAAATACAAAAGTTCAGTATTCTCCCACGGATTTGTTTATGCTCAGGATAGAGCATTTTGTAAATGTTACTAAGCCTCTTCCCTTGTGTAAGTGTATTGATTGCATATGCGTAGCTCTTTATCTCTTTTGCAAATAAATCTCATGTACTGCAGATATAGGAAATGCAAAAGACCATCTGGGCATCATTGACCCACTCTTCTCAAATCTGGCAGCCAGTTTAGCATACAGTTTGTTTTTTTCAGGGTATATACTGCACGATCCTGAAACCTCAGAAAATATACTCAGGGGACTTTCGCATTTTTTAGTATGTCAGTACAGAATTTCATTACAATTGTTTTCCTGAATGAGCTGTTTTATCCAAGCTTGAGTTTTTCACCTTTGCATATTCAAAGCCTCACAAAAAAATCCTCAACAAGAAAAGTGTCTGGTGTTAGAAGCTTGAAACTGGAGACAGACAAAAAAATGAATACTTAATACCCTGTACAATCAATCATTTGATCTGGCAGGAAATGTGATTACGTTTGCATACATGAATGTATTTGGATTTAGCCTAAATGTTTCCCCAGTTTCCCCATTTGCTAAAGGACTAGAAAGAAGCAGAATGATAATTTAGCTATGTTTATGTCTCCCCTATTGTTTAACCTGATGCTTTGGTTCTGTAGATTATACATATATTTAGACAAAATTACTAACTTCCTACTCAAGATCAGACAAAATTTTGACAGCGTTGAGGAAAATCTAAATTAAAGCCTATTCTACTGGATGTGTTCCACTTGGAAGAAACTTTAAAATAGTCCTCAGTTGCAAAGTGTTTCAAACTGTCTGAATATTCTTTTTGTTTAAATGGAAACAAAAGGAAAGTCTGAATATACTCCAAATAATATTGAAATAGTACAAACAACTTGTGAAAAAAATGCACTATGTGTAAAATTACTGTAAGAAATAAAACATAATTACCTCTAAAACAAGAAAACTATTCTATTCTTACCTGTGATTATCACACTGCTAGTTCACTGTCAGAAATATATGCCAAGCAGACAAGTCATAAGGCTGGACAGATTTTCCTTTATGACATGACTGTTCAAAACAATCTGCTTTTGGCAGAGAAATCCTTTCTGTCCATAACAGTAAATTGAAAATTCCACTGAGATAGAGAGAGGCTGAGGTAAGTGAATATGGCTTTTCCACAATGCAATGAGAAATGCTGGCTCTCTTCTCGATACTAAATCTAGGAAGACTCTCAGGTTGGTTTAATTCACACTGGTATCTGTGTTATTCAAGTTCTGTCTGGTACAGGTCCTTTTTGTAGAATAATTTGGCCTAGATGCTGAGATACTGTGGTAATATCATTGTACCAGAACTTAGGACTTTCTTAGTCAAGTGTGGGGCAAATAGCTTATCCTAGTTTGTCAGTACTGGTGCTATCATGACAATTTTCAATAGGAGAACTGTTTTCTCTGCAAGGAGCAATGAATTTGTTCTTAAGATTTCTTGGAAATATAGTCCACTTATTGCTAACTTAAGGAATTAAGTGTGATGAAAAAGTGCAACTCAATTATCAAGATCACAAATGGTATAGACATACTAGCTCTGGATAGTATGAAATTCACTTCTCCTAGCTAACTGGATGTCCTGGATTTGGGTGGGATGGAATTACTTCCTTCTCAGCAGCTCTTACAGTGCTGTGTTTTGGATTCAGAATGAGAATAGTGTTGTTAATACACTGATGTTTTGGGTTTTTGTTAAGTCCCGTTTATCCCAAATCAAGGAATTTTCCTTGTGTCATGCTCTGCCAGTGAGGAAGTGAGCAAAAGAAACTGGGAGGGAGCACAGCTGGGACAGGTGACCAGAAGGATATTTCCACACCACAGAATGTCATGCCCAGTATATAAACAGTTACTTAGAAGAGGGTGATCTGTGTTTGGGAATGGGGGTTTGGGAATGGGGGTTCTGGCATGGGTCAGTGGGTGATGAACAATTGTATTGTGTGTCACTTGTTTGTCCCTTATTATTATCATCATCATTATTATTATTCAGCAATATTACCGTATTTTATTTTCAATTATTAAATTGTTCTTATTTCAACATAAAATTTTATTTTGATTCTCCTCCTCATTCCATCAAGGTGGGGGGAGAGGTAGAGACTGGGGGTTGAGTGAGCAGCTGTGTGGTACTTAGATTTTAGCTGGGCTTAAAACCAAAGCACTTGAATAGCAGAACTTTTCTGTGTATATCTGTTTCCTTTTGCATATTTAATCTTCTCTCCCTGAATATAATGCAAAGTATTGTGTTTTCTGGCAAGGGAAGTTTTGTTTTGGCCTAATTATATTATTTTATGATATTGTCAGAGTCATAAATGACAGGTTGACCAAAAAAAAAAAAAAAAATCCAGTAAGTTAGGAATGAAATCTGACATAAATTTACTTTTACTATACTGTTAGCAATTATTAGGAACAACAATCTCTGTCACATTTTATCTAGTGTAATCTAAAAGATCATCCACGTAGACTTTTTAAACTTTGTGAACAGAATTTCCTCTCACATAGGATTCTTTCTAGGAGGAGAAAAATAGTGTTGAGAAGTTGTAAAAGACTAGAATTTTTCTTTTCCAGAGAGTTTTATTGTACTAGTAGCTCCATTGGTTTTGCAGTTATAAAACCTCAATACATTAAATTTTTTATTATACACAAATTTAATAGCATAAGGAGATTAATACTAGAGCACAGGTTTCAGAGCAGTAATACTTCAGCTGGTTTTCATTCTTACTTGATAAGAAATAGTTATAAAACACATCTTTTTGAGATGAACAAGAAGGAAAATAATTTCTATAATTATGGTCAAAATGCATGCCATATCATGATTGAAAATGCTGATAGTCTCACATATTTGATCGTTAAATCACAGCATTTTACAACCTGTGGGAAGCCTGGAAACCTTGTAGTCTTATTCAGCATTGCTTTGCACACAGCACAGTTCCAGAAATTCTGTGTAGGAGAGGTACAATACCTTGCTTCACAGTCATACTGCTTGAATGTCTTCTGACATGGTTTCTGACTTGGCTCGTCCTTTTGCAAGGACACTTTTCTACAACATGCCGAACAGTAAGTGTTGGCCTTCTAGATGTTATTTGCACAGTTACAGAAATAACTTACAGTAAACAAGTAAAAATATATTGTTTGTCCCTCATCCAAAACAAAAATCACTCCTGAGTTATTCCATTAAGACAAAAGATAAAACTGTGCTTTTAATGCAAGGTATGATTTAACTGAATGTATGACAGATCATGGATTCACATAATGGTTTGGGCTGGAAGGGATATTAAAGATCCTCTAATTCCAGCTCCCCTGCCATGGACAGAAAACCTTCCCCTAGGACAGGTTGCTCAGAACCACAACCAACCTAGCCTTGAACACTTCCAGGGATGGGGAATCCACACCTTCTCTGTTCCAACAACCTGTTCCAGTGCCTCACCATCTCACAGTAAAGAATTTCTTGCTATTATCTAATATTAACATATCTTCTTTCAGATTAAAGTCATTCCCTCTTAATCCTACCATTACAAGTCCTTGTAATAAGTCCCTTTTCAGCTTTCTTGTAGCCTCTCCCCCCCGCAGATGGAAAGTGTTCTAAGGTCTCCCAGGAGTCTTTTCTTTTTCAGGCCAAACAACCCCTGAGCCTTTATCAATAGGAAAGGTGCTTGAGCCCTCTGCACATCTTTGCGGTTCTCCTCTGAACTCACTCCAGCAGGTCCACATCTTTCTTATGTTGGTGCCCCCATAGCTGGAAGCAGTACAGCAGGTGGTATCATTATCTTCTCTATGCCTGTCTTGAACAATAGGTAAATTTACAAGAGATGTGACTCCATACAGGGCAGAAAATTTAGACTTTCAGAAAAGATTTTGGAGGAAGGTGACACTGAGGGTAGTGCTTATTCTGTTGAGGATATCCATCCAGTGAGTGGTTTTAAAACTAGTCCGCAAAGAAAAAAAGGATGTTTAATTTCTGTAGGTATTTATCTCAACATAAGGATTCACAAGGTGCAGTGATGACACTGAATAGAGCAAACAGACCCTGCTTATCAGCCTAAGAGAGAAAACAAGTACTGGAAACAAATCCACCACTCCAAAAAAAGAAATATGTGGAAGAATGTCATATGTCTAAATCTTTGTGATAAGATTTTAATAGTTGCTCTCAAAATGTCTCAGCAAATGAAAGGAAGAAAGGAAGTTTAGGATTGCCTCCTAAGGCCTTCTTGAGAAAGTATGACATATGGGCATTCTGAGATCTGGCCACAGACAACAGTCCCCTGCAAGATCTAGGCAACATTTCAATTTCCAGGACAGCCCACTGAGCTGGCGGAGGGCTCTGCACTGAAATTCTTAGATGAGCCTTGCAGAATGCCTCCTTTTCAAAAATCTGTTCTCTGTTTCATTTGAGAGTCAACATGGTAACAAGCAGCTCACTCATTATTTCAGGGGAATTTAGCCAGGAAGTTTAATTAATACTATTCCTTTAGGGAACAATAATGGAATGTTTTTATCCCTTGAAACACTGTATTAAATATATTGCCTATGCTAGATAATAAAATGAGTTAGTCAGCCTGGAATGACTTGCTGTTAAACTAGAAAAATACCCAGTGCTTAAACAGGTAAAATATAAATATTATTTTTAAAAAGTGATGAAATTAAGTAAGATGCATGTAATGAAATGCAAGAAATCACACTGTAAAATATTCTGGTTCCTCTACCATTTTCTAATTGAAATTAAATATGTTGTTTTCTCATTGGGTCGTTTTCCTAAAAGGGAATACTTTATATTGCACAGAGATTCTCAGGGCCCAGCCTGCCCTGATCCTGGGATGGTGTTGGCAAGGTGGCTAAATAAGTAATAGAGGAACGGGAATGACTAAAGGACTAGAAACTGAAA